>JAOUZG010018352.1:889127-916612 GCA_026289955.1 Argiope argentata | reverse complement strand
TACCTAATAGAAACTGAGGTAAGGTGATATTTCTAATAGAAACTGAGGTAAGGTGATATTTCTAATAGAAACTGAGGTAAGGGGATATTTCTAATAAAATTGAGCTAAGGTGATATCTCTAATAGAAACTGAGCTAAGGTGGTATATCTAATACAAACTGAGCTAAATTGATACCTCTAAAAGAAACTGAACTAAGGTGATATATCTAATAGAAACTGATATAAGGTGATATTTCTAATAGAAACTGATATAAGGTGATATTTCTAATAGAAACTGAGTTCCAAAGATTCTTCTAGAAGCTTCTGTGCTTTATCAAAAAAACCTATATAAAGTAGAAATTATTAAAGAAAATCATGCTAGTGAATTCTATCTAGTATAAAGATTATGAGGTAAAAAAATGCTTTATTTGAATGAAAAAACACACATTATATTAAGGTTCTGGAAAATGGCTGATTTTTTTTACTAGGATAATTGGTGAATATCTTCATATGATCTTGTTTTCCTATTTATCACAGTATTTACATACTCCAAAGATTTCGCTGTATAATAATGGACTTAAACATGTATGAAACTATAATTATTCGTGATTAATAAATAAGCAAAGGTGTTTCTCCGGTGTCTTGGCCTAGGGGTAGTATTTTTTACTCGATATCTGGGTTCAAGTCCTAATTCGAGCACACTTGCTCTTTACCTGCATTCTATTTGTGAGGAGAGTGAAAGCCCCCCCCCTCTTGTAAAAAGGGGTTGTACAAGCGAGTGTATGAGTGTCGTCTTCATATAAGCTAGAATTCTGCCCTTGGTTTTTCAGGAGCCTAGGTCCTCAGAAGCTGCTGTACACAAGACTTAAAGTGCTGACAATTGATTGGCTTGCAAAGTACTATAAGTGACAACAAACGAATATAGTTTTTAAAAAAAGAATTAAAATAAAAAAAAATCTTTAATATTTCACTAAGGTTAAAAATATAGAAAAAAGTAAAAACTAAATTAATCCAAGATTTTTTAATGTGTATTGCCTATAGTTGACAAATATCTAAACTTGTCAGTGACCCTACGAAGTTTATTTTTAATCATAAAGCTCAATTTTGTGTTGGATTCAAAAGGCGTGTGTAGTATCTAAACACGAACCCACTCTTTTGTCCCGAATGCATGCTTGTTTTAATCCTAAATAGCAGCTATGTCTTGAATAAAGGCTGTAGAATAGACACGAATTCTGATTAACCTTCTTGTCACGAAGCAGCCATCATTCAAGTCGAAGCTAAAATATTACCACTGTGGTCCGAGTATCTCTTAGGAACCTTAACACGTTGCCTGTCACATGAATTAGATAAGATTCCATCTACGTCTGTCCCTCGTTCTTTAATTTCATTTGCTTCGCAGTATCATTTTAGGTTGCATATCTGATTCAAGAGTCATATCTGAATAAATACTACAGATAAAAGAATATCATAGTGTTGTATCTACATATTAAACTTTGTAATTGGTGTTTTAGATTAAAAACAAAGTGGATTTACACAATAGCAAAGGTGTAATTTAATTATCTGTATGCCACTTTTGAAGAGACGTGAGGACTCTTTAGGAATAAGCTTAATAAATTTGAATCATAATCAGTTGATGGGGATGAAATCTGATACGCAATCCCCTTTTCCCAAACTTGTGTGCCATTTCAGTGATTTTTTTACTTTTACTGTCATGGAAGTAAAAGTTAAAAGAGAGTGTTTTTCTTCCTAAATTCTTAAGATAATTTTTTGTTTCTGACAATTCATTGGCTAATAAATTCACCAACGTTTCTGACCAATTTAACAGATTTTCCAAGCCAATTATTCAAACCTGGTAACATTTCTTTTGACTTTATATCTTTAGTTGAATCTGAAGTTCAAATTTTTTTCTCAGATAAAAGTTAGGCAAAAAGGCGACACATTTAATATATAAGATATTTTGATTTTGTCCTCAACTTTGTCCTGATAACAAATTTTTATTTTATGACAACTCTTAAACGTACACTTATAACAAATAATCTGTTAAGAATGCCTCTGTAAATCTTTAAACTCCATGTATCTCCTTAGTCTGGAAAGTTAGTTGAATGTTGCCAAATGCTAAAAAAAATGCTTTTATGCAGATTCTTTAAGACAATAAATAATTTGAGTTTAGATAATAAATCTGTTGTTGTTTCTTATGGCACCTGCCCTGGACAAGCTATTTAAGCCTAATCAGCCTATCTTTGATACTCCCTCCTACTACTCCCTACTTTTGATACTCCCTCACCCCATTCTCTTGCACAACCTCTTTTTTACAGGGAGACACATTCACATATCTCACAGGTAGAACCCAGAAGAACAACCATGCCCAAACCGGGACTCGAACCAGTGATAGAAAAACGATCTAATAGTTTTTTTAAAAATGTTTTGTGTGTGTATGTGTGTAAAATCACGCTTTTTCAGGAAAGACATCAATATATATGAGCTTAAAAAGCAAAACTTTATCTAAATATGAAATTCGATTGAAATCGTTTGAGCCGTTTCTGAGATATACCAAATCAATTTGCATATAGTATATTAGAACTGATCATTTAGAGATATGAGATTAAAAAATCACAATAGTTATCTAAAAGTTAAAACGAGTAGTAATTATTTGAAGCAAACGTAAACCAGTAAAAAATATCTTTCTGCTTCACTTGCAAGTTATTAAACTCTATTTATTTCTGACATATAAATACAATAATGATTTTTAGAAATATACTTCAATTAGGTTTTTAATATATTGATTCTGTAGTGCTTTGATTTAAATTCAACTAAAATAAACATTTTGTGTAGAATATTTTTATTTCAGTAAATACTTATTTCTTAACTATACATTATAGAGCAACGAAATATTTTTTTTGAATTATCTATCAGATGGTACTTTTGTATGAAATCAAAATTTATTCAGGTAATTAATTTATAAATAATTAAACTCTGAAACAGTTAAAATCACGCAGAGCACACATGTATTAGAAATTTCTGAGCTCTGGTGATATAGCAAACTCGATATTTAAAGTGGAAAGTTTTAAGTAAATAGGTGAAAAAAAAACTAATTTCACCTTCTTCTTCAACAACAACAAAAATATATATTGAAGTCATTCATAGTATTTTTTATTCAGATTTTGAATGTAAATAATTTTTTACAATAATATAAATAAATAATATTTAAAAAAAACGATTTTCTGCATTTATAATACAGGGTTGTCACTTGGCAAGATGCGATTTGACTGTTCAGAAAATATCTGTAATGACATATGTCACATATCCTTATCAAACTCATACGTAGATATTTTGAAATATAGAGATTTTAAGTTAAATAACATTATTTCGTACATTTATAGTTTTTACTAAAAAATTTTAAATCTTCAACAAGGTTTTCATGAACTCGTTTCGTATTAGTTAATATATTCTTGAATATTTTTTTAGATGTTTGGAATTATCAATCTAAACTATAATTATTAGAAAAGTATCTTACTTAATATTGCAAATATATATGGATTTGTTCCTGCCATACGAGCAACTTAATGCCCATTTATAATATGCACTGTATTAAATAAAATATATGGTATAAAATGTTCTGTTTCCTACATGCAATCCTATAAAATATTATTCTACTAATTTTACAGATTTGCACTTTTCTCTTTAATGAATGAAAGAAATATTTATTTAAACCGCATTTCAGCAAATATTTTACTCTATATATAATTCTTTTTTGTAAATACATTAACGTTTATATAAACAAAAATTTGGGGAAAAGTAACGTATTACTTTGTATACGTATTTGCATACGCCATAGATCTGTGGGATATTATTGTATTATATGAACACAATAATAATAACCTACTTACCTTTGTTTGCAAACTTCTTACTACAGATATACGGGTTTTTTTTTGTATGAACACAATAATGTAAATAACAGATTTAAAGGAAAATACTTGCTGCATATTTCATGAATTTATAATTTTTCTTGAGCATGGGCAAACTAGTACACAATTAAAATATGTTTCAAGGAAAATGGCTCAGTATGTGATTCACATAAATATAATTTTTCCTTTCCATGAAAGCGGTAGTATTAATTAAAATTGAATTTACAGTTAAATGCTTTGTTACATACATAACAAATAAATGATTTTTATTTGTATAAAGAAAATAAGGCTGGTATAAATGAAATTCATAGGCGATGAAACACGACATACGAATTTAGGGTTTTGCAATTGCATGAACAAGATAAGGCTGTTTAAATGAAATTTATGAGCGATGAAACACGACATACGAATTTAGGGTTTTGCAATTGTATGAACAAGATAAGGCTGTTTAAATGAAATTTATGAGCGATGAAAAGCTGCATACAGATATGAAGTTTTGAAATTGCATGAACAAGATAAGGTTGATTTAAATTAAATTAACCTCTAGCTTACGGGCGGTACAACAGTTGTACCAAGATTTTTTTTACCTTTCCTTACGGGGTGGTACAACTGTTGTACCAGCAACGAGTTTGAATTTCCTTCCCCCACTTGAACTTCCCGGCGAACAGTAATTGCCTCATAAAACTCCCTTCCCTTTTGTGCTTTACCCCCCTTAGGGTCAGGAGATTTCGTCCAGCTGTAGTTATAATCACTATTGGCGGTAGTGAGTTTTGTGAACCCTGCTTTGGCGACATTTTTTAAGTAACACTCCTAAGAGCTCTCGAATGAGTTTTCATAATTTCATTCATTAGTAGTAGTTGCATAATTTCATTTATTATTAGTAGTAGTTCTTTTCCCTCATTGCTTTATTTTTTAACATTTTAAATCATGAATTCCTTAACTTAATAAAATTTTATAATTTTGTAACAATATGCGTTTATAATTTTATTCGAATGATAAATTTTTGAATCAAGAATTATTTGACATTTCATTTCTGATTAAATGGTTTAGTGAAGATTATTGGCTTTCTAGATAAATTGTGACATCTTTGATCCCAATTCGTCAAAGTCCAGGAAAAATAAATTGAACCATGGATTGGGGGTTTTTTTCGCCCTGTAATTATATTTTACATTGAAAAGTGACAAAACACTGTTTTTTCTTTACGCCTACTTCCTCCTCTATGACTGGAACCTCGGGCATATATACTTCCCAGTCATTAACGTACAGTTTTAACGCAATATTAAAAAAATGACAACTTACAATTTCTTAGCTTTAAAATTTAATGCTTGAACGATATATTCATGCTAAAAATAAATTTGAGCTTTGATTTTTAATCAAGCAGTGAGTTTCATCATTATTTTTCATGATTTATGAAAACGGCTGCTTTTATTATCTATAATTACTCATTCATTAAAATTTATAATTCTAATTTTAAAGTATTGGAAGAGGCTCTAAAAATTTATCAAAAATAATAATTAGTAGCTTTTTAGGCATTCCAAAATCAGAAGAGAAATATTAAAAGCTTTATTCCTTCATTTTAATTCATTGAAAAGTTACTAGACATTTAAAAGTTTCCAGAAATATTTGTACTGAAACAAACTAAAGTGACAACGTAAAAAAGGCAGGAATTCTAGATTTAATTTGAAGCATTTCTGAAAGATAATCTAAATAATGTGCTTGCAAAAATATTTGTAATTAATAATAAATTCTGATCACTTAGAATACTAGCTTTATTTATTAAAGATTATTTTTGATAACTATTTCTTAATATAATTTTACAGCAATGAAATCTTATGTATCAAATTCTGAATAAAACATATATAATCTTACTTTGTTTAAATTAGTCGTCTTTAATCTGGCGATTACCTTCAAATTAATAAATTTTTATGTAGAAAAAAAATTTCGTTATAAATTGGTTATTAATTGTTTAGAAAATAGAGCGTACTTTTCAGAATTATTACAATGTTATGAGTAATTGAAATTCTCAGAAAAAAAAATCACTATCAATTACAAGAATCGACAATGGAACAAAGAAATGTTAATAGTGATTTATATTAAAAACTGATCGAAATATGTTAGGAATAAAAATTGTATTCGATTTTATGAGTTCAATACATTAGTATTAAAAAATTCAAATCTACAAAATAGCAGATAATCGCCTGCTATTTTGCAGATGCATTTAATTTACAAAATAGCCAAGGATTGTTTTGTGCAAAGAAATAAAAATATTTAAAAAAAATCAAATACGATATTTATACATGATTTATAAATCGTTACATTTAATAAAGATAAATGAGTTAGAAGAAAAAACAAATTAAAATTCACAATGATGTGCTCAAGCTTTATAGGAACTAAATTGATAGCTTCAGTAAGGCTTGAGAAATTTATTTAATCACAAAAATGATTGAAAAATTGACAAAAATTAGTTTAATGCTAAATAACTCTACTGAAGTTATCCTATTTACAGGTTATTTAATATCATAAATTTTAATTCATTACTATTTCATGTGGAAATTAGTAAACAAATGCTTCAGAAGAAGAAAAAAATTGCGATAAAAAGCTATTTCTAGGGGACAGATGCAGTAAAACCGCAAAGAAGCAACCTGGTTAAAACGGAGAGGGCAGATGACCAATTAACGCCACGGGAGCTCGAAATTTAAGTGGTAAAAAAGGGGAAAGCATCTGTTATCTTTCTTCACTGAATGCCCGCATTCAAAGGAACTTTTCCGAGTTTGGGTTCCAGCAACCAAAAGGTTAAAGTGGGATGGAAAAACTATATACAGATATAAGGTTTGGCAATTGTATGAATGAGATAATGTTGATTTAATGTTGAGATAATGTTGATTTAGAAGATATTTCCTGGGAAACGGCGAATTATAACTATTTGGGCTTTGTTAACCTTTTAAATAAAATTATTTAAGGCATCTTTATTGCATGTTTCACACATATGCTTTATTTCATTGGTATGGATATGGTAACGTTAATTTACTGCACTTGTCGCCTTGAGAATGGCTCCTTATAATCATTTTAGTTTTCATATTGGTTTAAATTAGATTTACGAGGAAATTTATTGCCACTTGTTTGATACTTCTTATGTATGAGCAGGATAATATTGATTTAGAAGAAATTTCTAGGAAAGGATCTATTACAATTTGGATATTCCTTAATATAAATGAAAACCTTTTTTTAAAACAAATAAAATTACTTTGAAGATTCTTTTGCAGTGATTTCAAATTAAAAACTTTTACTTTTCATAATTAATATTCAGAAAATTTAGAGTACATTTTGATAAAAGTGGTTTTCCACAACTATTCATCTACAAATGAATTCATTTAAATATTTTATCAATAAAACGTATTAGAAATATTTGTACTCATCTTATTTTTTAAACCTTACCATCAAAACTATGGAACCCAATGTATTCAAAGTCAAACATATTAAAGTGTTGCTAAGCTCTTAAAATATATCTTATAGAATTTTTCTATCATAGAGCCTCTAGATTCATCGCAATGTCTTTCAGATAATCTCAAAAGTGTATTTTCTTTCTTTAGAAACTTTCTATGTAATTAATGAAAGCGGTATATCTTATTTTGCTTCGTAGAAAAAAAGATTGAAGGACTTTTTAAGGTCTCAATTTATATGCTGAATTATATTTTAGATACCACAATGTCCCAGTTTATATGCACAATTATATTGTAAAGGTTGCCACATTTTTCAACCCTTCTTACCTCTTATAGCAACCCCTCTTGCTTAACGAGGAGATAGCAAAAGAGAAGAAAAAAAAAGAAGTATTTGTTAGACTGAAGACGCGAACGATGCTCTGATAGTTTTGTGTTTCTGTTCATATTTTTGGTTTATTTTTGTGTTATGTTCCGTGTCAACACGTTAATAAAAATTTCGGACGAAAATTGGATGTGATCACTGTCTCTACCGCTCACACAAAAGAAATCCCACTTAAAAAGGGTTTTTTACATATATGTTAGAAATCGCAATGTCAATATTTAGCTGAAACGATGAGCATAACATACGAAATGAGGAAAAACGAATTAAGATTTTATCCCTTTGAATATATACTGAGATATTTCAAAGTAATCGTTGCTATTTATGGAGATATTGTCTACAGGTCTCTGAAACTGCTTTTAATTAATGCAAAAAGAATAAAGAAATATTCTTTGACTAATATTTTAAAATATTATATTATTTATTTTTGTTTGTTGAATTCTAACAGTTAATAAACATTAGTGAAATTGTAAAATATCTAAACAAAGTAAATACTCATTAAAAGATTATTCAGGTTTTTTCGTACAACAACTTTACAACATTTAATGTTTTAAAATGTAATATTTTTAATATTTTAGGTAACTACATGATTTTCAGAATACATTACCAAAATATATCCTAATACTTCTAACAAAAGACAAAAAAAAATGACAACGGGGTCATTTTGACTCCATGTCTCTGCTAGCTAGAGGAAATTTCTGTCTCCAGTTACGGTCTAAATACATTTTTATCAAAGAAAAGTAGAAATCATATAAATCTAAGTTCACCTAACTAGACCTCATGAAGAGACAATAAATAGCTTTTGTTTTCAAAACCCAGTAAATCCATCTTCATAAAAGTCGGGCCATTGGAAGAGAGTCGAACGAGAACGATTTGATTTATATTCGATTAGCAGCGGGGCAGCCATCCACTCAACAAAAAACAATCGTCTCCATCTCGTGCAGTATGACTAATATCTTGTCCGGTGGCATAAGTGACCAATACCATAAAAAGCCAATTCCGTCCAATGATGGTCATTTCTCCAGCGGAGCGAGAAAGTAAATAAGCTACGGCCCGGAGCATTTATCTGTCCCGGCTGGCTCGAAACTCAGAAAAATCTCGGCATCAATTCGTCTTTGTGTTCCTTTTACCCCATTAAGTCCGGACGTAGCCCGTGCCTAGGCCCTTCCCATGACGAATGGCGAGCCGCCTGCAACATCTTGAAGCAACAGAACAGACCTTTAGATGACTCGGCTTTTCCGAGAGGAAGACGTCTCGGGGTTCGACCCCAAAGTGCCCTTCTGCTAAATGTAGGTCTCGGGCGAATGATTCAAATCCTACATCATTAAAAAAGGATGGGTTTGAAAAAAAGAAAAATGCAACATTTGTTGATAATGAATGTTTATTCGTAAGTAAAAGATCATAAAACTATCTAAAATTATTCAAACTTCAGACATATTCAGATTTATAAAATGATTTTATGACAATTGCGAGCTCACATTTACCTGGTACATAATTCGGCATTGTGCTTGAAACGAATAAAGCGAATCTGCATTTAGCAAAAGATATTTATTTTAGTTATCTATTTTTATTCATTTATTTATAGCTATTTATTTATAATTATTCATTTATTTATATTTAATTATAGTTATTTATTTATTTATTTTTACACAGTTTTATTTATTTATTTATTATTTTTATTATTTTTATTTATTTATCTATCTATTTAATTTTTTTTATTATTATTATTTACTTTCCTCTATTGAAGAAATAGGAAAAGAAATATTTATTGACAATAAATAACTGTGGATAAGTAAAAAATCATAAAATTATCTAAAATTATCAAAAATTTAAGTACATTCAGAGTTATTAAACGACATTTTGATCCTTGTCTGCTAAAATTTACCGCATAATTCGGCACTGTGTGTAAAACGAATGGTACGAATCTGAATTTAGCAAAAATTATTTAGAATTTTATTTAATTTCTATTTGTTTATTTCAATTTATTTATCCATCTATTTACTTTTTGTTGTTGAAAAAAGTGAAGAAGATATACTTATTTACAATGAGTAATTGTTAATAAGTAAAAAAATCATAAAATTATTTAAAAAATTCAGGTACATTCAGAATTATAAAACGATTTTATGAACCTTTCGAGCTCAAAATGATCTAGAACATTATTCTTGTAATAAATAATCATCAATAATCGTACATTAATTAGCTGTATCAAATGTATTGTTTTCCGATTGAATGCTATTAATATCATTCCATTAATATAAATAGCATTCCATCATTATCACCAGTACATTTATTAAAAAAGTATAAAATAATATTTCGGGATGATCACTTCCATTGGTTAATTAGAATAGAAGTTTTTTTTCTCTAAAATGATCATCCCAACATTAAAAGTTGCGTCTTTTTATCGTTTCCAACAGTAGAAGGCGTTTTAGATGCTAATCACATTTCTACATTTCAAACGAGCTTAGAAAGGCAAAGTATTCAAACGTTATTGTAGAAATCGTTTGGTACATTATCATTGTACATATTTGTTGTATTCTTAAACGGATAGCAACCAAAGAGTTACGATTAACCGTCTTATTGTTTAACGATTTTCACATTCGTTCGAATTGTAAGATTGCATAAATTTCTTATTAAAAATAAAAATATATAGATTTGTACATGGAATCAAATTATGCAGAAAAATAATTACTACCATCTGGAATAAAATTCAGTTTGAATATTTATTTTTAAATACAATGGAATTCTATAGTGAGAAACTTAAATGATTATTATTGTTAGACTGTGGACTCACTTGGTGCTATTAAAAAATTAGGCTGTAAAGTATAATAAAGTTATTTAGACCCAAGAAACTATATTATTTATATATTGTTAAGCTTAAACATTTTTTACTATTTGTAATGATAGGAAAAGTTTATATTTCCCTAATGGCAACTTTTCGTATCCCGATTCAGTTCACGTGCACATAAGTAAAGTCTTTGAAACTCTATGTTATCATTAGTTACTTTTTTTTACTTCAGTTTCATATTTTTTAATACTTTGTAAGTAAATAAATTGATATTATTGCTTATATTAATTAAAATATTTTTATGTATTCCGAACACTTACTTATGTTTACAAATAAAAGTAAAAATCACTTTGTCTCTAAATAAATTGTAATTATTGTTTATATTATATAAAAGTATATTCATGTATTCCGAACACTTATTTATGTTCGCAAATAGAAATAATAATCTGCTGTATTCTTTACTGACAGTAGAGAATAAAAAATGTTCGCAAACAGAAATACGATGTCACACTCGACTACTCTAATCCGCCTTGAAGTACACGGATAAATCTGAATGGCTGGTTTCTGAGCTAATAAATGCAGGAGCTATAAACCTCAGACCATCACCAGTCACGGCACAACCCTTCCGCTCAGATGACACAATTTCATCATTCTAGAATGGAAGAAAAATGGTACTTGAATCTAAAATGTAAGTAGTGCCAGAATTTTCAAATATTCTTTCTTCATTTTAGTTCGCTAAAGTCACCAGATTGGTCACCAAGTCACCAAATAATTGCTCCAATTTAGAATCATTGATCCCGTACCTATTCACCATTCGTTAAAGCTATATAAAAGACTCCATTTCGTATTTAAAAAACTAATTTCGCAAGACAGGAATACTACAAATTCAAAAAATAATTACTTTATACAAAGCTCACAAATTAAAGTACTGTAACAAGCATAATAAAAGTTATCATTGGAAAATGTTTTTGAATATATTAATTATTATATATAACATTTTAATATATTAAAATGAGAGAAAAGAATATTTGAAAATTAAATTGATATCACTCATAAGTTAATCTTTGAAATTTAAATGTGTGTAAAAATTATTTTTATGCAATTCTTGGTCTGAAGTTATTGCTAGTAAAAATCAAAATTTTGTTGAAGAATTTGAAAAAGAGTTGAGAATTGCAATTGTAATTATTTTCCAAAGTTTTGTCTTATTTTAGCTCATAGTAACTTCCTTCTAAAATGTTATTTCCTGATCCCATTCCACTTTATCTATTTAATATATCAAATGAAGTGTTGTAAAGATAATGCGTCGTTGACTCCACGTGCCGAATGGGTGGATAATAAATCATGGATGTAAATAGATTCTTTAAAAGGATTCCTGCGTTTCTCTTATCAAAGGTTAACACAAGGGGAGTTTTTTAAATATTTTTTATCATGTCAGAACATGATGTTGTTTTTGGGATGAGGCTTCTATCGTCAACAAAAATCCATGGGCAAGAAATAAAAATGTTAATTTCTGCATTAGCATCTCAAAAAAATCAGGTTTTAATAACGCGTTGCCATCGCATTTACAAAAGCCCTGATTAAAAAAAATAATTTAAGGACTACAGCAAATAGGAAATGTGATTTTTTTTAAAACAATAAAGTTTTTTGATCATTTGCAATACTAAGATGACTTATTCAATAAAACAATTAAAATGAATAAAAATAAAATAAAACTTATTTAAACGTTCAAGAAATTATGTTCCGACATGAAATATTGAAATGTACATAGCAGATTTCATTTCAATCTTTTTTTTTACAGGAATACGCTCGTATTAGTTTCCCTGTCAAAATTTGGCATATGTCAAATTTATCTAAATATCATAGTATATAAGACTAGTTTAAATTATTTCTGTCCCATTTTTATATCTTTTTGAACTCTTGTGTGTTTATATCCGAATTTTTTGTAAATAACAGGTGCCTCACGAATTGGAATAAAACATCACGTCAACCTCTCTTTCTTATATGTATATATATATATATATATATATATATATAAATTGTTTTTATAGACATATTTTTCTATTAACTATTTCCTTATCAAATTATATAAATGATTCATTTCCATGATTGATCTATACTTAAAGCACCCCATGATTTTGGAATAGATATTTGTTAATAAGTGTACAGTAGTGAAGATGAATATTATTAAATATTTCAATTAAGCCATAACTTATGACCATTGTGCGCACTATTATTTTAAAATCAAGTCTATCGATCTAATGCCTGCTCGAAGTCAAAACTACTTTTTGGAATGTTTTAAAATCTGTGTGACTGCTAAAGAGAATTTTAGCTCAAAATTTATTTCAAGTTTTTTATTTTATTAGTACTTACATTTATAGAGCCGAATACTTACTTTTAAACTTTTAGAGAGGAATAATTACTTTTTACTTACTTTTTATACTTTTAGAGAAGAATACTTTCTTTTTATACTTTTAGAGAAGAATACTTTCTTTTTATACTTTTAGAGAAGAATACTTACTTTTTATACTTTTAAAGAAGAATACTTACTTTTTATACTTATAAAGAAGAATACTTACTTTTTTATACTTTTAGAGAAGAATACTTACTTTTTATACTTTTAAATAAGAATACTTACTTTTTATACTTATAAAGAAGAATACTTACTTTTTATACTTTTTGAGAAGAATTAGTTGTAATTTAATCAAATTAGAACTTAATACGAATCCCTACAAATTTTTATGAAGAGTAACTTCTCGCTTGCTGCCAGTTTCAGACGGCATCATTTTTGTCAACAAAAATTGTGACATTTCTTCAATAAATTAAGATTAACTCAGAACTGGTCAGATTTTAATTTGCTCTACCCCTTAATTTTCCTTCTACGTGTCAAAACACTAAGCCGTGAATTATTTACAGTTGAGAAGTCATCGCTAGTAGAAAAATTTTCATCACAATCCAAGAATACCGTCCTGAGAATATTTCTGGATGTTGCTGAAAGTCAGTGAATGTAATCAAGCATATTTCATTTCAAAGTTTGATACCAGATGTATTCCAGTAATGCATTGTTATTATTTTATGTCTGATAATATTCAGTAATTCTGAAGTCAATCTAAATTACTCTCTAAATTAAGTCTTCACTCAACAGTGTGATGAATCAATTTAGAAAATTCTCTGGTTCAGTAGCTTATTGTTGATACTTTTTGGCAAGTATTTTTCTGAAATTCTGAAGTCAATATAAATTACTCTCCAAATGGCTCATCTATATAGTGAATCCATGTAAAAAACCCTATCATTCAATAGCTTATTCTTGATGCTTTCTAGCACGTATTTTTCTATAAATTTAAAATTTCCAGAATTACTCTGAAAATTAAATCTTGACACGTTCTTGTAATGAATCGTTACTCAATTGCTTCTGAAGACTCCATTAGTATCCTAATTTCCATGGTCCTAATAATATGATCCCAATGCCTTCAGAATGTCCTTATATTAATAAGCCTGCAGACCTAATTTATCTGCTAAGTCGTCATTTTAACTAATGAGAATGACGATTTTTTCTAATATAGCTGACTACGGTAAAATGTGATGTTTTTAAAACGTTAACTAGAAACACTGAAGAATTTATGCAATGAATTTGATGCCCATATTTTAATATAAAGGATTTTTTAAGGCGTTATGTTCCAATGTTTAATGGAATTCTATGAAAGCTATCTGCCTTTTTTTTCATATATACCCATCAAAAATTCAACCATAAATTTTAAATTTTATAAAAAAATTTTAAAATATTTAAAAATTTAGAGAAATTTTATAAAAAAATGTTATAAGATGTTCTTATTATTTTGATTAATCGCACTAAAAGATTCTTCTTGGCTGTTGTTACTTATGTTACTTGCCCATAGGCAAGCCCCCCGCTGATACATCAGCAGATTTATCCGAAAGGAGCGTCTCTTGTTTTTGAAGTAGCGCCAACTAGGGCCAAGAGTACGACTTAGCTACACACTCAGCATATTTGCTTGCACAGCCCCCTTTTACAGGGGGGTACAGCCACACATCTTACAGATAGCACACAGAAGAACAACCAGAACTCGAACCCGGGACTCCCCGAACACGAGGAAATCGCACTATATGCCAGAAAGCCGTCTCTTTTTTGTAACTATATATATTTAATAAAAATCCAGATACTATAAAAAATCCAAACATTTTTTTTTTCCATTTCTTTGTCACTTTCTTGATGTTTTTTGTCTTTTCTTCTCCTTTTTTTTTGAAAAGGGGATAAAGATCCGAATTCTCCCCCCTCTTACCTGAACCTTGTATTTGTGGTCGACCCCCCTACCCCTGCGGAGCGCTTGACTTTAATCGCAAGATCGTTTTCCGATAAATTAGTCGCCACCCCATAGCTGCAGAACACGTCCTCCCTTTAAATCGATTCGAAGCCAGAGTTCGGAATGAAATTCCCGAAATTCTTCGACGGATTGTTTACGGCACTTTCCTGTCGGGGAGTGAAGGGGGGGGGGATGAAAACTCGAATTTCGAACATTTGCAGCAATTTAAAATCGAAATTCCTCCTTCCCAGAAAAGCATTCTCTCGCCAACGATGGTTAATCTCCAGTTTGGAGGCCTTCAAATCCGGAGTTTGTTTACTTTCGATAGGCTTAGTTACGGCGCCGAATATTGAAATTGGAATTTTCGGAGCATGATTTGGGCGCATGAGATCCTAACAGACGATTTCTGCTGTTTCGGTCACGTGTCCTAGCCGGAATTTCAAAATGTACAGATGGAATAAACAAGAAAGATATGGATATTTTAAGTACTAGATATATTATAAATTGATTAAAAATAAATAACTATTAAAGGAAAGAAATTAACAAGTACCGTTATTTAGAGCTTCACAGGATTGACCATTCAGTTTTTTTGTTGTTGTTACTTAGGGCACTTGCCATGGACAAGTCCCGCTGATACCTCAGCAGATTTTAAGCCGAAGATATGCGTCTCTTGTTTCAAGTAGCCCCAACTAGGACAAAGAGTAGGGTAGGCCAAGACTAGACTAGCTATACACTCATTACAGTCCCTTGCACAGCCCCTTTTTACAGGGAGGCATAGTCACAAATCTCACAGATAGCTCACAGAACAACCTTGCACGAACCGGGACTTCCAGATCATGAGGAAGACATGCTACCTACGTGCCAGAAACCCGAAACTATTCAGTTTTTTTTTAATTATTATCATTCGTTTTGTAATAACATAAAATCTGAAAATTATAATTTTTCCTAAATTTAATACCCGAAACATGTTAGAACTAGAACCAATTAGTGACATGTATTCAAAACTTAATTGGTGGATTATTTTTTTCTGTAATTAAGGTCTGGAAATATTTAAATTATTTTTACTTTTTTGTATATATACCATTTTGATGATGGATAGGTGTGTGCCAAAAGTGACATTACACCGCCAAGAAGCTCACAATAAAAATAAAAAAATGGAATTGAAATAGCAATCAAAGGATTAGCTATTTAAAAAAATCTTTTATGTGTTTGTGTACTATAAACTATAAACAGCCACAAAAAAAAAGAAAAAAAGAAAAAAGAAAGAAACAAGGGGAGTATACATAGTATAGAGAAAGTACATTAATCGTCAAAAAATCAATCTCAGTATTAGACCACCTTGATTTGAAAAACACATATTTTAAAATATCTGTCTGTCCGAGACAGAGATAGCTGAAAAAACTCGCTGAGATAGAAGATGAAATTGAGTTTAAAGACTTTTCAGATTTCTATCAAAATTTGAGTAAAATCTGTTCAGAAGAATTCCATCTGCCTGGTGCTTCGAATATAAATTAGCGCAATATTTACAAAATAAAGAGAGCTAAATTTATTAAATTTGGTGCACATATTTAACAGATAAAATGTAGAATATGTAAAATTTTGAAAGAAATTCACCTTATGAATGGCTATCTGCAGGTCTGCTTTTTCTAAAACGTGTAACGTTATAAAATATCTCAAATGTGAGGATTAACTCTGAATATCTCATTAAATATCTTTTCTCTACTATAATTAAATTTTTCAGACTTGGAGAAGTCTCAAATATGGAAATTAACGCCTACTCTCATTAAATATCATTTCAATTCTATAATTAAAATATAGTAATGGAAGATGACAGATGGACATAGAACCAAAAATGAATTTGTCTGACTCAGACAGATGTAAAATATAAAAATTGACACTTACTAACTATTTAGATATATTCTTCTCCATTACAATTAAAATTTAACAAAGAAAGAATATAGATATACATAACGCCAAAAATGAGCTTTTCAAACTCAGTGAGATCTGAAAAATGGAGAGTCACCAAAATCTCTATTACAAGGTTTTGTCCATTACAAATGTCTTCTAAAGCTCTCATGCAAGAAAGCAAAAATATTTTTACGTTTTTATTTTAACGTAGCGGGTACGGATTGAATGGACTTTGTATGAGGACAGCACAAACAAATTTATTTACAACTATTTACAGTTATTTACAGGATAATTCATAAAGTAAAAACTTTAGATAAGTACAATCCAGCAGTTAACAGTCAATTACAGCGTAAATGCAAGTCTTACGCTCAATATAAACAGATCGTATATCGTATAGCACAGCAACAGTAAATCACAGCGAGCTCAATAACACAGCGTTAACAGCAAACGCAAACGCAGCTCACAAATTCTTTAGTCCAGCGAGACGCTTTTTATTTCAGAGCAAACTCTCAACTAACTAACTCACGCCGGCTACTCGTCCTTATATAGCTGATAAAGCGCGTGCACCGAATCTCGTGAAAATTCTCAAAACAACGCGCACAATCCAGCGGCTACTAGACTATTCCTTTCTCCAAACCAATCAAGCTGGCGCGAGGCTCCTCGCCAAACGTCGCCATTTTTGGCGAGTTTTTGTGCCGCTCACCCGCTTGTTACAATATATACATATTAGAATAAAATAGTTGATGAGTTATTTAGGCTTATAGTTCTAGGAGTAAAAAAATAGAAATCCATCGTAAATTATTAGGCCTTTTATTATACATTTTTTAGTAGATTTATAGAGTTAATTCTCTTTGGAATAAAAATGATTATTCTTTCACCACGCATCTTTTTATTTTGAAGATAATACAATATCATTTAAATTGTAAATTCACGGAAACACGATTAAACATTTTCTCACCATTCAAACACGGTTATTTTAATTGTCGTTAATATGAGTAGTTTATGTATTGTATTAAATAATGTGGGTGTTGGAATTTTTATATTATATTTTTTCAGTAGAATTAAGAAATATATGTAATAAACAAAGGCAACGATAATTTCATTTTAAGTTACCTTTTGGAGCAATTAAAATGATACAATAGGATTTAAAAAACGCATCTATGGATAAACGAGATTCAATTTTTTTTCGACTAAAATAGTGGTAGTCTAATTTATAAAGGCAAGGAATGTTAATGTACTGTATTCAATAAAATACAGTTTGTAATTCTTGCAGTTTGCATTTTATTCTGCACAAGAATATAAAAAATAAATGGATCTGGAACACAGACAGCTTTTATACATACAAAAAATTACGAGTTGGTGTTCATTACATTTAAGTTACACAAACAGATAATATTTCTTTTCCTTTTAATGTTCTAAAAATTTTGTAAAATCTACAAGAGCAAGAAATTTTTGTCTTGTTTTATTTTCTGTAAATTACAATTTTAAACCTATAATATCTTCTTAAACAGGAAGGAAAAATGAATGTATACTAAAAAAGCGATAACTTTCACAGGAAACCAATTTTAAAGTTTTATTAAGATGAAAGAGTATAATTTAATCTCTAATTCTATGAAAAAAATTATTTAAGTTTTCATTTTCTAACTCTTCCTATATTGACATTTGAATTCATCAAAGCAAGAAAATCTCTTTGAAATTAATAATCATTCCCTGAAATTAAGTCAAATTCAAAATTTAATTAGCAAATACCCGTAACTTGTGACCTCTATTAAATTTCAAGATTGCTTTAATTTGATTTTTCAAGAATAAAATGCATAAACCATTTAGATTTTTTATACAAAATATTCTTGAATAGAAATTTAAAAAATGCCCATATGCGATAATAATTCTAGTACTTACGTATTAGACCGTCGACACCAACGGTTTAGTAATACATTGGCGATGGATTCAAATTTGGCGATAAGCCGTTGACACCAATGAAAATAACAAAATGGTGAAGGACAGTTAAGGTTTTAAAATAATGGCGATTTAGCAACTCATTGGCGACGCCTTCAAAATTTGGCGATAAAGATCGACAGTCTAATACGTAAGTACCATAATTCTCTACTAGAAATTACTTTTGTGCGTTATTAAAATGACACAATATAAGTTGTGGATTACTTCAGTTTTCTTTTTCTAACCCTTCCAATAATGGCATATAGATTCTTAAACGCAAGAAAATCCCTTTAAAATCAATAATCGTTCCCTGAGCTGAAGTCACAAATCAAAATTTAATGAGCAAACGCCATTTCTTCTGACCTCTATTAAGTTTGAAGATTGCTTTAATTTAATTTTTCTAGAATTAAATGCACAAAATATTTAGAATTTATGCATTCTTGAATAGAAATAAAAAAATGTAAATATGCGATAATAATTTCTCCCAGAAATTACTTTTGTGTGTTATTAAAATGACACCATTTAATTTGAAATCAATAACCATTCCCTGAGATTAAGTCAAAAATCAAAATTTAATGAGCAAAACCCATTTCTTGTGACCTCTATTAAATTTCAAGATTGCTTTAATTTGATTTTTCTAGAATGAAATGTTTAAACCACTTTTCTCGCAATTGGACGGGCAATTGAATGTTTCACACAATCCCCCAGGAGAACAACGAAAGTAAGAGGCGGAATTGAATAAAAAAAGAAATTTCCAAATGGAAATTACATTCTTAATTCGTCCAATACTATAAAAGGTGAGGAATTCTACGATATAAATTGAAAAAGAAGTAATGCATCCGTAATTTTCCCTGTGATTGAGAATCCACCGTAATAGGATTAATGGAAGAGCATTCCTTCGCTTCGATGGCGAGCCATTTTTCCGATATTATCTTCATAATTGTTTCAACAGTGAAATCATTAGCGCTTCGGCGGAATGAAATTAAAAATAAAAAAGAATAAAGAATAAAATGGAAAGAATAAGCAGAATGGTAAGAGAAATATTGATTTTAATTTAAATGTTATACGCTAATCGAAAATTCAGGGCTTTGTTTGGAATATTTTTGATGGGAATAAATAATAAAAGCGAATTCCTTTCTGAATTAGAATGTTTTCTTTTGATTCGCTCTTTTCTGGAAGGAATGGAGTCAATACACCGAGTCAAGAATAGGATTTTATTGATTTTTAGCTTGAATTTTCATCTTTCATTAATTCTGAAATTGGATTTTCTCATTTTCTTGCTTTTTCAATGTTTATATTTCATTTATTGCTATCTCTCAGTTAATATCTTTTAACTCGCTGTTCTTTTTCAGTCGATCGTTTGGATCAAAAGGCGATTCTTTAGAATATATACGTAAGTCCATCCGGATATTTTAAGCCGCATATAAGAGCGACGGAGATTTACATTTCGTAGAAGATAATACTGAATTCTTAATATTGAAAGAAAAATTATTAAAGTAAATGTTTCAGAGCATTTCCATTCAATTTCCTCGCATTCATAAAAATGAGAATTTTCATTTTTCAATGTTTACATAAAGATTAGTCAAGATTCATTGTGAAGGTGAAATATTTTTGTAAATTCCGCATCAATAGCTTGATTCATTTCTTTTATGACAATGAGATTAATGCGAAAATGAGGGACGTATGAAAATCCTTAATGTCTATGTACTTTATAATCTCTTCTCTAAGTGTAATATTTAATTACTTGATATTGATTTACTATTACTTTAAATTCATTCCTTTTTGTAATTGTTTTTTCTCGGATGACTTGAAAACAATGGGAAGCAACACAATCTTCATGAAATTTGATGAATCTCTTCATTTTAAAAATGCCCATACTTCTTTCCAAACAAAATGTATCCGGGATTAAATTTCTGCTTTTTAGTTGGCATTACTATAAGCTGTACAGGATTATAATTATCTAGAAGTGACAACGTTTGGCAAAATTATGGATGTCTTTTCGATTTTCCGAGCAATCAACCTACACGAAATTTGCCGTTTGCCCATATACAACACATTATATTTGCTCGTGCACCACGTAATATTTTCCCGTACATAGCACATAGTTTTCGCCCGAGTATAGCACATAATATTTGCCCTTAAATAGAACATAATTTTTTCCATATATAGCTCATATATTTACCCGCACTAGCATATAATATTTGCCCGCATACAGCAGATAATATTTGCCCGTACATAGCGCATAATAATAAAACAACCATTTATTCTACTAACCATTTATAAGGAAGGTATTTTAAACTATTTTTCGAAATTATTTTTGAAGGTCTCTTATGTCTTTTCTTACTATTTATTGATTCTCTTCTCATTTTTTTAAAAAAATTCATTATTTGCGTAAGTTGAACAAAAACGTTCTAAATGAAAAGGAATATGAACAAAATGACTTTCAATATACAGAAAATTTCTTTAGAAAAAAATGTATAAAAATCTATGTAGAAAATGAAAAGAAAAAAATATGGATCGCTGAAAATTAGTTTTAAAGTTCTTGCATTTTAGTTATTAAAAAAACTATCGGACGTATTAAAGTTGAAAAGAAAATTCAGATTCCAGATGGTAAAAATGAGTTTGTCAATAGCAGCTCTGTCTTTCCCATGAATAAAGCCATTTTTTTCACTTCAAATCACTTACAGGTTGATAAATGATTCTTTTAAGTTTCGAAAACAAAAGTCCTGTCAGTGACATTAAGTATTGAAGTTAAATAATAGAACATTATGCGCGAGAGATATGTGAATTTTGTCTTTCAGAAAACTGATAAATTTTCAATCAGCAGATCAGGTTTTTGTATAAATATTGAATTCTGTGTCATATAATTGTCTATTCAGCTGCTATATCAAAACGCATTTAAACTATTTGGTCTTAATGTTTTTAGATCGATATTTCCGTTTAAAATACAGGGTGTTCAAAAAGTTCACGTACTGATGATTTGTGAATTTATTTTACAAAAACAATAGGTTTAAAAAGAATTATTTTTATGCCAATGATAAAAAGCACTTTTAACATAACTAAGGAAAAAATACTGAACTTACATTTATAATAAATGTTCCAAATGTCCACCCCTTTCTTGGAGACAAAGCTGAACTCGTTTGCGCATGTTTTTCGAAACGCGTTTTACCATGCTAGGAGTGATTTCTTGTATTCTTTGGGTAATTGCGATTTTCAAATCATCTATTGTTTGAAGATCACCTTCATAAATTTTGTCCTTTAAATATCCCCACAGAAAAAAGACCGGGATGGTCAGATCAGGGGATCGAGGTGGCCAAAGATTTTTTGAGATAAGTCGATCGAAGAAAAAAGCTTCAAGCATGTCCGTGGTTTCATTACTCGTAAGGCAAAATTTAATATACTTGAAAAAAATCATGGAACATGATTTTTTAAATTTGGAGTACGGGAACTTTTTGGACACCCGGTATAAGTGGAAACTTAGGAAGCTTGATTCTAGAAATATTTTCTTAGTTATGAGACAACTGATTATTTATTGTTTTGGGGTCAGATGGTCTACTGAATACTTTCCATTATAATCTGAAAGGCTTTTTGTTGTATAAATGGAAGTGTTTTAGGAGTTCGAACCCCAAATTTTTATTATTCATTCTTCTTTGGATTTGTGGATTTGAAATTAATTCTTGAAGATTATCATACTTCAAGCTATAATTCAATAAATGGCGTTGTTTAACCTAGCTGTTCTTAGCCGCTTGGTTGGTAGATTATATAGAAAAAGTCAAATATAAAAAATCAATGCAAAAATTCAAAAAAAGTCATAAATGTGTTTTGTCTGAGGAACGCATTTACCCTTTTGCAGCTGTGGTTGTACTAGGGACTGTCGCATGCGAAACTTATTTAAAACTTTGATTCTGTCTCACCTCCCCCCCCTGCTTAGCTATGCAGATTTTATAATGTCTAATTAAAAATATAACCGTTAATGTCTTGTGTTTGTATCTCTTTTTCGTCTTCAAAATGAAAGCAATTTTATGTTTGATACTGTATCTGATTTTAGGCTTTATAACACAGATACTTAAACTAAAGAATCAGATATAATATTAAGAATGGGTCAATTACACTTATAGTTAATTTTGAAAGATTTGGGCCATAGACAGTATTTATATTTAATCTTTTGAAATATACATTAGTTAAACTATTTGTTGCAAAAAATATTAATCCAGTTGAATTTTATTTCTTTCTGAGAAAAAATTACTTAAATGCAATTATATTGATTTACACTATTGCCTCCGCTATTCAAAATTGAGCTCAGATTATTCTTGGAAATGTTACTAGAATAAAAAAGGAGGGGTCGGAAGTTTAAAAATTGGAATTTCGTTTTTAAATAAGTGAAAAAATGTATTACAAGCCTAAAAGGGAAGACCTACATTAAAACATTGTAAATATTACAAAGACCTGTAAAATATCATTTATTTTGTAACATGCTAAAAAGCATATTACTAATCAACCTGCTTGGGAATAAACCGACCATTTTAAGTGTCTGCTTAACTGGAAATTCAGCATTGTCCGAAATAAGACGAATAATTAGAAAATGATAGATTATTCGTTTACTTTAGAAAGAAGACATTCCTATTTTGAAATGCTCGATTCAAAAGGGGAAATGAAAGTTTACACTGATTCTAGTTTTTCAATTTATTATTATTATATGTTATAAACATGCAAATGATTCACGGCAGGCTACATGTAGACCAGAGAGTCTTAAGATATCTTCTGTAATTATGATAAACAAGATATAGTAATATAATCTGGACATTAACCGTACATATATGTTACTTTTTTTTAAAATAAATTATCAGATGTTCCATATAGAGCATTCCAACATTGACCTTCAGATACTAATGGTTTCCATTTACCTTAGCAGCATCTCTCTATACCAAAGATTCTCTGACCCCAGAAGCACTCATATTGTTGTGAAACGATGCGAAATGTAACCGCCACCAGGCGGAGATGTTGTGACGTCAGCCTGCGAGCTGCGTATTTGATCAGGATGGATTGTGATATCATCTGAGCTGTATGATTAATAAGTGTAACTGTGTTGTCCTTTGTCAATAAACGTTATGTGTTTAAAAATCCTTTGAACTTATTTTGACTGAAGCACCCTGGTAGATGCAGACCTGTTTGATTTTGAAAGATTCTATGTTTAGTTTGGTTTTCGAACTCATATATTAAACAATATTCTCAATACCATACAGTATTGTTGAGTATTGAGTTTAATTTAATATAATTCAGTGCGATACCGTATAATGTTGCACAATATTCTAAGATACCTAGGGATGGAAGCGTTTTCATATAGAAATATGGTTATCAGGTTAGTTTAATGTAGTTACATTAACGACTCGTTGTAAAGTAATACTAGGGTTATTTTAAGACGGACCTCGTCATTTTGAGCCGTGGTCAGATGTCGAGAATGGCACCTGAGCTGGTACTTTCTTCCCCACACCACACCAAAATATCAGTAGGACGTTTGGCCTGGCAGATTTAGAGTGCAACAGACCACTTACCCGACGATTCTTCGGTATAATCTAGTCTCGAAACTGAAACCTTACCACTAAACTACCGGTCATCAAGTGAGCATTGAAAGAAAGAATCGTTATTTATTATGGTCAAATTCCATTTAGCTCTTCTTTCCTTTCAGGCATTAACAAAGAACTAATACATAATTGTTACGATTTCATGAAGGTTTTATCCTAATCAACAAATTTACTATAGATCTATAGTTTATAAGCAATTCTTGCATCAATTTGGATAGATTAAGAACACCCTATCCTTTTCTCAAGCTCTCAAATTCTGTTCGGCGCGTTGCATTTCACACACTGCTCGTGGCATGTCATAACGCGGCCTCTAATCGCATCACGCAATTACACGGGACACGGACCCTGCTCATTTCAATCAGTAAGTAGCTCCCCCAGCGAAGAGTCAACAAAGCAAAACCTCCTCCTTAACTAGCCCCAGGGGTGAGGCCCGTAACCACTCTTTAACACAATAAAGACATTTCCTTGATTGTGCGAGATATTGATTAGCGCAAACATCAAACCCGATTCGCGGCCAGGGTTGGGTTTTCCCCGTTCCTGTCTTCTTCCTCCGCGAAGAGGATCATGCCGGAAAAGGTGATGACTGGATTTTGAGAGAGTAAGGGGGTTGTGAAAGTAAAAAGAGAATGGCGTTTCTCGGGAAGCTGATATCACCTTCATGCAGATGGAAGTGTCTTTCTTTTGAATGATCCAAGAGCTTATTCTTGGGATGGATTATCAAATATTCAAACTGGGGAACTGATTTGAGGTTTCATAATATTATGGAGTTTCGAGTAACTTTTTGTGATATTTTCAGATCAATTTAATTTTGCACTCGGATTTACATAAATTGAAATAAAATATAGTTTGAATATCTGAATATTCTTCTTAGGAATCTTTTCGCGTATTGAAATCTACTCAAGATTATTAGAGTCTAAATTATTTGTAAATGGTTGACCAACTCAATGGCCAGCAGTTTCAGTAAACTTTGAACTGAAACTAAAAGGCTCGTATAGGGACTTATTTACATTTGAGTGCTACCACAGATAGCATGTAATAAAACTATTATCTGCATGAGCAGTTTATCTCTAGACATTTTATTCACAATTTTTTCAGATATTTTCTTTTATTTACTGAAATGTATTTATAAAAATATTCATCGAACCAATTTGAAATTTTATATAGGCATTTATTCACATTTGATTGCTGTCATTAGACAATGTGTAATAAAAGTGATATCTATGCCACGTATGTTAGCATTACATATGCTATAGTGTCTATATATATAATGTAAGACATAATAATTTTGTGTTTGAAGCAGAAAGTAGAGTCATGGCCAAAACCAGGGAGAAGACAGGTTGAATTTTGAAGTTCGTTTTCTAACATATCGACAGGCGCACATTATGGACAAACAGCGCGGACAAGACACATCCATTCATAAGCAGAAGAAGGTTAAAAAAGGAATAAAAACACCGAAATCATTTATTCTTGGTCCTATATGAGAATCCATGAGATTCTCATAAATCATCAGCGATTATTCGACAAGTAGGACCAATGAAGCAAAATTTTTACAAATCTTATTTCATTTAATTAAACAGTAAAAGTGGAATGGGATCAGGGAATAAGAGAATGTTTTAGAATGTTTTTTATATTAACTGGATTAAACGAAACATTAAGAAACTAATTAGCATTAAATTGAATTTTAAATTATCCTTGTATATATATATATATAAATATAAAATTTTTTATTTAAATCTCGATTATTCCTTAAATTTTCTCTTATTTTAATCATTTTTAATTTTATTCTAAAATGTTCTCTGATTTCCTTATCCAATTTCCTTTTTAATCTATTTAATTATATAAAGCTCAATAAAATTAATCGTTTTAGCTTTTTCTCACGCATGGAATGAAGGGATAAAATACTCTAATACTTAAATTCTTTTAAAGATATATAAATATCTTTCTCCTAAGATCGCATATATTAAAGAAATTTCTTTCAAAATCTCATAGAAAAAACCCTTGATGGGAAAATTTTCAGTCTGTTCTCTGCATCGTGATGTAGACAGATGTATCTTTTATGATAGTTATTAATCAAAATTGCGTTTCCCGGAATGTAATAAATCAAAGTTTCCAAATATATATGCAATTCGGGAATGTTTCAATGTTTTTCTGTATATAAATCAAAATTTCAGCCTTAAAGTGTCAAAGCAAAAGAGATCCCAAATCAATTATCAACAAGCTCTTGACCTAGCTTGGTGACTTATGTTTCGTGTCAGTTCATTGCCAGTGCTCTAATGAAAATCTAACCACTGGAAAGTTCTATTGCCCTCTTCCTAATGAGGAGTTCCGCAATCGTAACTGTATCGTTTAATGATGCGAATTTCAGCCTTGTATAGTCTTACAGAGCTTGATTATGAGACACAAGATCTTTGCAGTAATGAAGCGACAATCGATCTGCCAGTGTGCCCAACAATGCATGCCCATCCGCTTTGGTAAACGAAGATACTTTAGATCGAGGATTATAAAGGTTTTGATTTCCAAGTGAATCCTCTTTTCAGTTGGCATTCATTACAACTGTAAGAGATATTTGCTAAATAAAGTTTGCATTCATTTACTTATACATTAATGTGATCTGAAAATTTACCCAGTTCCATAAAGTGAAGCTTTATTTTGAACCAGCTGGAGTTGGCACCCGAAAACTTTCTCTCTTATTCTCTATTAAGGTTGTCATGCCAGAGAGCCGGCTTGCTGGCACAGGGGTAGCGCGTCTGCCTCGTGTTCAGGAGGTCCCGGGTTCGAGTCCTGGTTCGGGCATGGTTGTTATTCTGTGTACTATCTGTGAGATGTGTGAATGTGCCTCTTTGTAAAAAGGGGTTGTGCAAGCGAATGAGATGAGTGTGTAGCAAAAGTCGTACTCTTGGCCCTAGTTGGCGCTACTTGAAACAAGAGACGCTTCACTCGGCTTAAATCTGCTGCTGGGTCCAGCAGCGAGCTTGTCCATAGGCAAGTGCCATTAGAACCAACCAATGTCAGAGAACATCTTATATGACACTTTTGAATAATAGTTATGAAATATTAGCTTTTGGAGTAAATTTAACTTTTTTATTGAATCTATCGAGTTATTGTCGAAATTTTATTTCTGGATTAATCCCTGGCATGTATGATTAATTTCTGGCTTGTATGAATAATCCCTGACATGTATGATTAATTTCTAGAATGCATGATTAATCCCTGCCTGTATGACTAATCCTTGGCATGTATAATTAATCTCTAGAATG
>JAOUZG010018352.1:857671-871648 GCA_026289955.1 Argiope argentata | reverse complement strand
TTATTAATTCTACCTGAAAATATTTTTGATCTATTATGCTTACAGATGAACAGATATAATACTAAAATGAAGATTTTTTTTTTTTTTTTTTTTTGTATTCAGGTATATTTGATATGTGGAGATTCGGCAAAATTCCCTGTTCCAGTTATTTGACAATAAATATTTCCTGGATAGCACCTTTTTCATAAATTTCTTTTCTCTTTCATACTTCGTATAGAAGAAGATAGAATTCTATTATTAATGCTGTTACAATTTAAAGTCGTCTAGAGTTATTTTGTTTGTGTGATAATTTTACGATTTGTGTTTTGACCTCCATTTTTTCATTAAAAATGCCAAAAATACTGTGTTGTTCTAATGTGGCATTTTTTAAAATGCTTTTTAAATCAATACATCAGATCATCAACTGCGACCTCAACCTCCCACAATTCGACCAAAATGAATGTTTTTCCCTGAGGACAAAACCATCAATGTTCCCCTTCCCCCTCTGGATATCCAATCCCCTGAGCAGTCCCAATCCTCTTCCACGGACCACTACGCGTTTGATCCGAGAATTTCATACGCGGCTTAGAAAATTTTGAGTATGCAACTTCCACAATGCGAATTCGAGATGGTGGTAGGGGGGGGGGTGAAGAACGAGAGGGGCTTCTGAAGGAAGGAAATTTCGGGGAAGAATGTGAGCTGATGTGAGCCGGACGAAAGGGGTAGGGCAGGGGTGGTGAGTTTCCTACTTACGCCTCATAAGCAGAAACTCTGATTACTACCGTAAATTTTTCTGGTGTTTTCTCGGCTTTCCTCTCTTGTGTAATAAATTATTCAGAGGCTCCTCCAAGACTTGGGCTAGACCCCTGCTGAAATTCAAAGCGGAACTGGCGGAGGTTGAAGGATTAGGGCGGCGGCGGCTTGATTTGTTACTTATAAACAACTCCGATTTTACCTGTCGATGGAGACGAGGCTGCAAATTAAGTTTTAGATTTCCTTGAGTGGAAATGCTGATTCTGAACTTTAAATTGAATGTCTGGAAATATTTAAGCAGTAAATTAAGTACGTTTGGAGAAAATTGTTTTAATATTTTTACTATTAATTTAAGACTTCTTCTATTGTTTCTTTCTCTATAATAGATAAAATTTTAAAGCATTTAAATATATAATTCAAAATCGTAAGATAGTTAAGGCTACTCCCCTAACCAAAATCCTTAGTAAAGATTTGTATAAAATTTTTTACTCATTTTCTCATGTGCCTTGTTCCGTACAGCTATGTAATATAGATGACGATATAACATTTTGATATTTTCAGCTCTTACTAACAAATTATTCATTTTTATTTATTTAATTTTTGAAAAATGACGGTAGAAAATTTGAAAAGAAATACTTTGATAATTTTATAATAATTGTAATAAACAAAGGAATTAAAAGGAAATCTGCTAAGAATATTTCAATGTATCATGTAAGAACAACATTTCTTGAACGGCCAAGCACCACGTGTTCGTGAAAGCTAAATTATATTTTCATTCATTCAAATTGTTTCATTAAATGAGTCACTTTAGTATTGCAAATGATCCAAAAAACTTTTCCCCCATTTATTGTTTTAAAAAAATTATTGCATTTCCTATATATTTCATTTCATATAATCACGTGCTCAAAAGGACATTTCTCTCGGTTTTATTTGCTGTAGTCATTAACTTACTTTTTTAATCATAGCTATTGTAAAAGCAATGGTAACACGTTATTAAAAATGATTTTTTTTAGATACTCGTGCAGATAATAAAATTTTTGTTTTTCGCCTAAGGATTGAAATCTTTATTTTTCGTCTACGGATTTTTGTTGGCGCCAAAAACCTCATCCCAAAAACATCATGTTCTGACATGATAATAATGAAACAATATTCGACCGTCTATTATTTTGATGTTTTCAGATTATTATATTGCAAATCATTTTTGAAAAAAATAATTTTGATTACATACAAGAATCAACATTCGATATAGAATTTGAAAAGGAAAAATTTCAAAATAATTATGATAGCAAATTATGAAAATATATTTGCAAAAAATTAGAAGAATAAATTTTTTATACAATTTTATTTATGTTTTACTATGTAAATAAAAGTCTGCTTTCCAAGTGCCTTTGTTTCCACTTATAGTTTAGCACTTCTTTTTGAAGCTATAAATAATTGTTTTTAGAATAAAATGAATAATTTTGTTCAATTGCCAAATGATAATACTGCTTCATTCAGTTATTCCTCTCCGGAATTTCGACCAACTCTAAAATAATGAAGAACCAATCATCATATTTATTAGACATCAGACTGGAAAACCTAAAATCAAAACTTTAAACTAGGCCTCCATGATCATTTGTAATTGGAAACCGTAAGGAATTAACCTCATTTTGCGATAGTAACTCCGTGGAATGCATAAAACCAACTCCTCTCTCTCTCTCTCTCTCTCTCTCTCTCACACACACACACACACACACAATTTCGAGTCCTGGATGAATGCTAACTGGTCTCTATTTGAAAACTACTCGATATTTCTAAATATAAAATTTCTCGACTTCTGATAGCATAGTATTCGTTCTACCCGCAAAGATAATGTCAAACTATATTTTATCAAGGTTTCATTTTCAAATGTAGACCGAAACTCTGCATCAAATTTCCAACAAATTCACACAAAATCAACTATTAAAACCTTAAATGGTATTCAATAAACATCCAGTCACTGTATTCTGAAGCGATTAAAAACACTAAGCACTGGTAATGTGTTTTTGATCTATAAATCTCCAGAAAATTGATTTCAAAACGCATGTGCACATCAATTCACCAAAAGAATAAAAATTCCACGGTAAACAAATTTTAATAGAGCCAGCAGAAGCTCACCTCCCAATATCATTGTGAAAGCCCTTGATAAATGGATCTTATGAGGGTTAAGACGTAATTAATAGCGCTGTTTTGTGTCCGACTGATTTATTATGCCTTTGAATTCCGGTAGATTTTTCCCAGAATAGTTACTGATTATCATAATTGTCCTTTAATCCTCTGAAGATTTTACGGAAGAGCCCTTTCAGGATACGTTTCGGATGCATTCGGGGATTTTTTTTTCAAAGCTTAAAGCTCTTTTTGGAATTCGATTGGCGTGTTTCCAAAGGTGATAAGCGATAACAATGGAAAGAAGTTCGGAAACGGGGTTTATATTGGAGAAGAATTGCGATCTAAATAAAACTTCAATTTTTCTTTATGGTTGCTTTCATCTTTGAGAGGTTGTTTATGGATAAGTTAATAAATGCGAAAAGGATTCCGTTTTTCAAGAAGAAAAATGATCATGGAAAAATGGCATGGTGAGAATTTTTGGCATTAATTTTCCATCGCCATTCTTTGAGTGTTCGTTTAAGATCTGATTTTGGATTGGCGTATAATGGGGTTTACAAGAATTATAATTGAAGAACAGAGATTTATTACGGATAATAACATCATAGAATATTTTTACGAACTTTAGTAAATCTTTATAAAGATAATTATTTTCAACACATTGCAGGTTTAGGGTGTAATTCGATTGTTTTAATAACTTAAATATGTGTTGTAACGTTTTCCGAATTTAAGAAAGTCTAATATGTAATGATAAATTTATTTAATCACTATATTTATTACGAATATTAGCAATACAAAATATTTATTACGAACTTTTGCAAATCTTTTGAGGGGAAGCTTTTAGAATATTTTTATCCCACTATAGGTTTTTAATGTAATTCGAATAGACTCGAGTCTTAACTTAAACATTTGTAGTAACATTTTTAGAATTTAATAAAATCTAACATGTAAAGATCCATTAAAATCCCGATATTTATTATAGATAATGACTTCTCAGAATATTTATTACGAAATTTAGTAAATCTTTGCAAATGCAATTATTCTCAACATATTGCAAATTTTTGATGTAATTCACTGTTTTTTAATAACTGAAGTATGTGTTGTAACGTTTTTGGGTTTTAAGAAAGTTTAATACATATTGAAGGATTCATTAGAATCCCGAGATTTATTACTTGCCACACAGAATATTTATTATGAATTTTAGTAAATCTTTTATAGGAATAATTATTTAAAACACAAAGCAGGTTTTTGATATAAATCTAGTCACTTGATAACTTAAGTAAGTGTGGTAACCTTTTTGGATTTAAGAATGTTTTACATGTAATTATTTATAAAATCGCGGGATTAAAGGTTTTGAATATTTCAAAACTTCTTTGTATATTTCATATTCCAGAAAGCAAAAGAAGATGTTTTTTATAATTTATATTTTTTTCTCCAAAAACATCTTTTTTAACTAAAATTTAGAAATAGTCAATAATTTGTCAAATATCTCATTTCTTTGATATTTCTTTCTACATCAAATGCATGTAATGCCAATTAGCTCCTTAAAACATATTATCCCAATAGGTTTTTGTTTGCTTGAAGGCAAGAAAAGCTTAAAATCATTGTATGTTTTAAAGCTATCGGCATTATTACAAGAAGTTGTAACATATCAACGCAATGCTATTCTATATTCTCAATGATAGCCAATATCGTAAGATACCATAACAATGTTTTTGAACCTTTTGTGCTAATAAAACCCCTTTTGTGAAACCTCAAATTAATACACATTATCAAAAGCGGCAATCAACATCTCCAGTTTTTCAATCATATTAGTTAGAAAGCACTTGACCCATTACAGTAGAATTAGCCTGCATAAGAACACATGTTAGAGTCAAGAATCAATAACCATGTAGTTAAGGCGCAAAAGCAATATGCTATTTAACTAGTGTTGCTTAATGATCAATCTAGTTAACTTTTTACAAAAAAATAAAGACACTTTCAATTTGAATATGAAACAACAAAAGAAGAATAAGAAATTATTTAAATATTGCTGATTAAACATCGCAGCAACAAATAATAATTGAAACAAATTTGCTCGCTTATATAAGTTGAAGATGCCCATTAAGTCCGTTCACAGCTTATTGTAACATTTCTTGAGCTGAAAATCACTTTCAAACAAGAGGGTTTTACAGTACAACTATGAGATTCTTCTTCATTAGTGTCAATAAGTGTTGGGGACCTTGAATAGTAATGCACCTATCGAGCAGACATTTTATGTATTCTTCTCTAGTTTGCCATGATTTTGTTCACCCTCATTAATGAGCCATTTATCATTCAATTTCATTCCACGGAGGTGCCTCGAATTTGAGGAGAGAAGCTTCCAAAGTTGTGACTGATTTTCGTCACCCTTCTGGGTACACGAAAAGGTGTGGGTTTGGTTTCTCAAATCGATGACAGAACGAACTTCCTTATGGAGTTAATTAAGAGTTGTACCGTGGTCTGTGATGGTCCGTAGGACTGAAACGTATCTCCTTCCAGTGTCGCTCTATAGGCGGTCAGGTAGTTCGTTTTTCCAGTCCTCGGCGGATTGGAGTTGTCAGTTTGAGATTTGTCATTCGATTTGACAACAGAATTTTCATTTTATTTTCATTATGTACAAACTTTCTTCGGTGCCAGTTTTCTGATGTCTTGTTTCATACTACAGAAAAATCAAATGCTTGTATTTTTACTTTCACATATTTGTTGTACAGAGAAAGTATAGTAATGGTTTAAAAATTCGAAGTCGAGATCTTAATAACTAATAAACCCCACTTTTTAAACCTCCCTAAATCAGAAAAATAAAGTTTTGAAAAATCATTGTCCGCATGTCTATCTGCAATAAAGATGACTCTAAAATCCTTTTAGCCAGAGGATTCAAATTTAATATGCGATTTTTACATCAAGTTTGTAGATTTTTACAAATATTTAGTAAAATCTGTTCAGAAGAAGATTGTCTGTTCAGTTATTTAAATATGTCAACACTATAATTATAAAAAGAAGATTGATGGATAGATAAAATTTGGTACGCAGATTTAACATCTGTACTTTAGACACCTTACAAATTTTGAGCAAAATTCAAACAAGGGTTGATTTTCTGTCAATCTGCATCTTCAGAAATTCGTAATAGCTATAATCCAGAAACACAATGATTTAAACATATCAAATTTGATATATTTACACTCGCAGTTACGGGATTTTATGACTATAAGTGTAACTTTAGGTCAAAATTTTTGCCAAAGAAGTCACAACAGATTCAGTAAGAATGTTAACCCCTTAACTGGCTTATTTTCCTCTCTATCTAATAAGATGGCACCTTCTATTTTAAGAATATTTTCTTATTTTGATTCAAATGGAAATCCATGGAATACTTGGCTTATCTACGTATTCGAAGCCATTTTACTGTTGAATTATAATTGTTATGAATGATTTATTTTTTGTTTACAACTATCAAAATTCGATAAATTGATGCACATACGGCGTACGGGCAAACCGGTTAAGTGGTTAAACTCACACCAAAAGTAAATATTTCGTAACTATTGTAAGTCAATGTAATTAAAGTCATACTATAGCATGACAAGATTAGAAAGAATTTCGAATAAGGCATTTGAGGAAACCATTCCCGTATGTTATTTCTTCATATTCATTTTGAAATTTCTTGTAATTTTCATGAGTATTAAGATTTTCTAATAAATGGTCATTCATCACTTTCAAAGCAAGGTAAAGGTTCAATTCAGCTAAAAGCAAATATTTACAAGTATATAAAATGTATTTCTATACTATCATTACTGACGATTCAATTTTGGGGTTGACACTGCTTGTTATTCAATGTCACCACCGCCATTCGAAGAAAGAAAAGTTTCGACCCAAAAGTCAACACAGCATCACGAATTCACCCAGCGTAAAAACAGAAGTGTTTGTAACTTTCTCCCATCGGGGGTCCCTCAAGAACGAAGGGTGTTTTCGACTTTTTAGAAAACTTTTTCAAAGTGTTTGCGACACGTGACCCGGACCGTCGTAAGATATTTCAGCCCTGACACTGGGAAGTCACACTGGACTGACCAGTCCTCATTTATATTGGACTTTGGACGAAGAGGGGTGAGGGGGAAAAAAGAGGTCCCGTCATGACAGTTGATAGATTGTCCTGTTGAGCTCCTATTTCAATTCTGATCTCCAGGGAAACGCAGTGATTGAGATCGCCGAGAATTTCTCTCTTTTTTTGGCCCGTCTCTTTTCGTAGTTTAATTTATATCACGTGACGCGAAGGGTTTTCTTTGACGTTAAAAAATGCCGTGATATATTTTTCTCGAGTCCTTTGACGCCCACGCCGACAGGGACTCGGTAAAGAAATGATGCCCTTAATCGATAATATCTAGCTCCCTTCCTTAAAAAAAATCTATAGATTGAAAAGATTGCGAAGCTTTATTTTTGGAAAAAACACTCGATTCTTTTGATTCTTTTATTGTTAAGCTCCATAATTGATGTAAGCTGCTTGTGACTTTAAAGACCATTTTAACAAATCAATCTCTTAATTACTCAAAAGTTAAGAAACGTTGCTTCCGATCTTTTCGTACCGTTTTGTCAAAATAGTCTATTAGTTCCTCAATAGTTGAGGTATGTTGCTTTTGACCTGTTCGCACCATATAATCAAATCAGTCTCTGAGATCCTCAAGAGTTGATATATGTTACTTTTGATCTGTTTGCCCTATTCTTTAAAATAAATCCCTTAGTTCTTCCATACCAGAGGTATGTTGCTTTTGACTTTTTCGCAACATTCTGTGAAATCAGTTTCTTAGTTTCTCAATAGTTAAGGTCGATTGTTTTTTACCTTCTTGCACAATTCTATCAAATCAGTCTCTTAGTTCCTCAGTAGTTGAGGTATGTTGCTTTTGACCTGTCAACACAATTCTATCAAATCAGTTTCTTATTTCCTCAATAGTCGAGATATGTTGCTTTGGACCTTTTCGCTCCATTCTGTGAAATCAGTTTATTAGTTTCTCAATAATTAAGGTCTGTTGCTTTTGACCTTTTTGCAAAATTCTATCAAATCAGTCTCTTAGTTCTTCAGTAGTTGAATCATGTTCCCTTCGACTTTTTTGCACGATTCCATCAAATCAGTAACTTAGTTCCTCAGTAGTTGAAGTATATTGCTTTTGACCTTTTCGCTCTATTCTGTGAAATCAGTTTCTTAATTCCTCAACAATTGAGGTATGTTGTTTTTGACCTTTTTGCACAATTCTATCAATTCAGTCTGTTAGTTCTTCAATAATTGATGTATGCTGCTTTTGATTTTTTGAAACATTCTATCAAATCAGCAACGCCAGTAATAGTACGACTGCCAAAATGCTGAACACTTACAAAAACACACACGCATTAAAAATGAATTTATACGAAAAGAAATATATAGAGTTTTGCAAAATATGATTTAAATAAATTAGGAAATCATGCAATTAAGCATGTTTGCTGCCATGATTTATGTACATGGTGATAACCATCTATCTCATTAGATTGTTCTTTTTTTGTTAAAGCTTAATTTCTCTACAACAAGAGAGATAAGCTATCTCTTGCTTATCTCTCTTTCAGTACAGAAGGAATCAATTTATCAGAAATCAAGTTTGAATCACTGGTGATTCACGCGATAGCCAATGCCTCAAATATATTTTGCTTTATAATTCTTAAGACCATCATTTTTTTTCTTTGATTTTAGAATTATTAATTTTTTATTTAAAAAAAGCTCCAATGTTATTAATGAATTGAAAATGTGCTTACAATTCTAATACCATTTGCTTTTGCTTACTTATTGAAATTAGTGCGTCAATAACAAATTCAACATGCAGTGTTTGATTATCAAGAGATCTGGTAAGTCGATGTACCTACTCAGAGAGGATTTTATTTATAGTCTGTTGGTGGTTATTTGTATTGATTTCAATACCCTATTAACAATTATTCAATTTTTTCAAATTAACTACCGTTCTGTGACTACTTAATTATAGATTATCTTATAAATTATGCTAAGTTAGAGATTATTCCTTGCAGAAAAAAATTAAAAAACACACACAATGTTTTGAGATCACAAAAATGAAGAAAATATTTACTATACAGAAATCTATCGATCATAATAAAAATAAAAAGCATATGATCTTGATAATATACCCTAAATAATTTAGAAATTTTTATTAGACTTTTTACATATAAGGATATGATTAATGTCTTTATAGCTTAATGCACTTATTCTAAATTTAATTTTTTAAATATTTTTCTTTGTGTCCATGTATTTGCGAATTTAATTTCAGCGTTAGATATTTAATTTAAGAAGAAAATATATTGTATTACTATTTAATTTAATATAGTTAAATAAATATTCCGTTTTGAAGTATTACAAGCGTTATTTTCTATTTTAATTCTATAATTTTTTCTAAACTAATAGTTTACACTATCAGGAACATCATTAGTTTTTATTACTGCTTATGGTCATCTTTACTAGATTATTTAACTGCCGTCTGGTATCGATCGATTGCGAGTTAGTTAGAAATAGTTTGATATAGTTATCTTTTATCTTCATATTTAAAATTACTTATCTGGAAAGCAGCAATTAGAATTAGCTTTATATCTTTACATATTAACTTTCAATAATGGAAATGTAACGATATTTGTTAACTTTCATTTCTTTAATGATTAGTTTATTAACTTTGATGCATTTAATTCCATTAGCTTCTGTTTGTAAATAGCCTAATTCTTGCATTGGAAACTGATAATACAAAACAATGTAAGGATTATTCATATTGAACTCATAATTCAATATACAAATTAATTCTTTATACGATTCATATTCAATATATAACTCATTATTTAAATAACATTCAAAATATAAGGAACTAGAAAAGTGCAATTTTTAATGGATGTTTGAATTTATCCAAAATTCAAATAATAATAATTTTTTAATTAAAAAAGTTTTATGTTTCGATTTAAGGAATAGAACATTATTTTCTTATCAAAATATTTAAAAGCGAAATTTAAAATTATCAAGATTATAATTAATAATAATTAATTATGTATTAATAATTAATTAATAATTATGTATTAATAATTAATTATTAATTATGTATTAATAATTACTTATTAATTATGTATTAATAATTATTAATTATGTATAATACATAATTATGTATTAATAATTATTAATTAAGTATAATAATTAATTGTGTATTAATAATTATTAATTATGTGTACTAATTAATTAAGTACAAAATGTTTCTACTATATTGAAATTTAGAAATTTAAATTATTGAAAACAGCCTATAATGCACATCCTCTTTAACATTCATGTAAAAATTTTAAGACACATTTCAACTTTTTAGCTTGTGTTTTTCGATTCTCTCCCCGGAATGAAGACACAATTTCTGTTCTACAGATCTCGCTTAAAATATAATAAAAGTTTTGAATTTTTGCTGCAAAAACTATCAACGAAATTTCATTTTCCTAAATTGTTACCTTTTTGAATTATCGCACTCTCAGTCGACAGGTAGATAAAAATAGCTTTCAAAAGTGATGTAGTTGACTTATTGGAGTCCTATAGACCATTTTTTACGAGTGTAATACCTCATCTACTAGAAAGTAAAAAGTAAAAAAAAAATGTAATCGTAAAATTATGTTTTTAATAAAAAATGTTTTAAAAGTCGAGAAAATTTTGCAATTACATTTTTTTCCATTTATTAACAACTGTATAATTAATTTTTACAGATATTCAAATTTAATTTTTCTTAATTTGACTATTAGATGGAGCCACTGGTATGGAATCAAAATTTAATTAAACCAGATTAGTAATTCGTAATTAAGCTTTGAAAATATAAATTAAGCCTAATTAAGAATATAAGGATATGACAATTGAAGATTGATTACAGCATTCCATCCATAAACACACAAACCAAATCCAAAGAAATAAATATTCTTTTATTATATTCATTATGTGTTCTTGAAAATGTTAATTTTAAACAATTTTTTTAACTGAATATAAATTTGTGACAGTTACTGACCAAGAGAATTCAGATATCAATTTTCTTCAAAAAAAATCAACATTCAATGAAAAAAATATTGCTTTTTCACTTAACTAAATCATGTTAAGCCTATACATGTATGTGCACGTAAACAGAGCAAAAAAAAAAAAAACTAACTCTGCAAGGAAAGAAAAGTTAAGCAAATAACATCAGTGACATCATTTTTTATAAACTAACTATCAAATAACCTTTCGTTGAATCATGATTCATTTGCGGAAACACTTTCTTGTTAAAAGGAAAGGAATAAGTTTAAATGAATAAATAATGATCTGTGTATTTGCGAACACGGCACAAAAAAATTTAATAGTAAGTTTTCTAATGCTCGCGTTAAATTATTCTGGTGGAAGTCCAAAGGACATATACATGCATGGCAAATAACAAGGTTTAGTCAACTTTTTTTTTCCCTGTTTGACTTTTCATGCCGTATGTTTATGAAAGAAATTACGTGTCAGAACATTTGCCGCACACATCCATTTATAATGCCACAGCATGTTTGGATCTGGCATCGGTGCCAAAATTCGTTTGGTCGATGTGTTAAGTGGTAAATCGCGTGACGGCGATAGAAGCTGCTCTGTTTGGAATACAAAGCAAGGGAACTTAATTGTTTTTGTTCACGTTTTGCGCTGTCATATGTTTGCTTTCCGTTTCTAAAATTGAAAACAATTCTCCCTTTCGTTCCCTATATTTTTTTTATTTATTACATATTTCTCGTTCTATTATCTTATTCTAAGTTCTTTTGTGCATTGGTTGAGTAGTTTCTTTACTGATGCAGAAAATATTGAATTTTTTTTATGCGTGTGTCTGGAGGAATCAATTTTGGTTGGTGAGTTCGAAAGTTTTTTGACAGTGAGTCAAATCAAATAAAAGAAAGAGAGAGCTATTTACAGATCAGTAAATAAGGTAAAATAAATACTATTAAAAGATAATTTACTTGCATGCGTTCCTTTTAGATAATTTCCTCTAATTATAATTCTTTCTTACATTCTATTACATAGTTTTGCTCAAGATAAATTCAAACTAATTTTTTGCCATTATAATTATTTTTTATTTCCATTGTAAAAAATGAATTTTATTTGTAATAATTAAAATCGAAAATTCAATTACACAATTTTATAAGAACTCTGAATTCTGAAATATATTTAACCATTTTCTTGAGATATAATTTAAGAAAATCTGCATAAACTAATCAATAAATTAATTTCATTTATTGTATTCTTATTGAAACACAGTTTATAATCTAAGCTTATCTAACCTTGAATAGGTTTTTTTTCAGTAATTTTTTCTCTTTATTTATCAGCAATAATTCTTTTTCTTTTTTATTAATAGCATATTGCCACATTCTTTTTTTCTTGTATGTGCGTATGTGTTTTTTTTTCTGGAAGAATCAATTTTAGTTTGTGAATTTGAAAGTCAAATTAAAAAAAGAGAACTTTTTTTAATTTGAATTAATTAATTGTTATAATAAAATTGAATTTAATTTTTAGAATTTGATTTTAATTAATTAAAATTAAAATTAATTTAATTAATTTTAATAATGTTAACTTAATTTAAATTTAATTTTTAGAAATAAAGTTACATTAAGACTAATAAGATTTACTAACATGCATTGATTTTATATTTTCTCTCTAATTCTTATTCTCTCGCTCCACATTCAGTTTTGTTAAGGATAAATTCAAATTCATTCTTTATTCTGTTTCCTTTATAACTTTAAAATGAACAGTTGAATCTTATTTTTTATGAAAATAATCAAGTATGAAATTATTCGATGAAAAGTAAATTACAAGATATTATAATGACCTTGAAATCTGAAATATATTTAACGAATTTCTTCAGATCTAATGTAGGAAAGTCTGAGATTGATAATCAATAAACAAAATTCATTTACAGTTTCTTTACTAAATAAACTATTTCAAAACAAGAAACGTTTATTCGGCTTAAAAATCGTTGATGCCTCAGCGAAGCTTGTCCATGGCAAATGTCATTAGAAACAATAACATAATTCTTTTATGATATTTAATGTGTCCATCTTTTTCATCATATTGTTTTCATACAGACATACAAGCTGCAATTTCTGTCTGGATTCAGATACTTGATTAAAATATATTTTTCTGTTTATCCTATACTGATAAAATCGTGTTATTTTAAAGTGTCAAATATTTATTGTAAAAATACTAAACGTTAAATAATCAAATGGATGAGGACTGTTGCCACTTAAATCCAAATGCAGAACAAAACAAGAATAAAAACATTCTAAAATCAAACCTTTCAGCAAACGTAAATCAAAAAGACCGAATAAAAGTTTGTTCCTGATAAAATTATCAGTTAATTACATCTCCAGCAAAGAACAAGCAGAGGGATACATTGTTTTGTTTCGCCTTTTGTCCACCGCCTGGGACAAAATTGTTTAAAAATCCAGATAAGAGCACTCGATTGAGCTTAATCGCAGGTTATCAGTCATCCTTATCAAAACCAGAAGTTCCCTATAAGTGATCGGGCGCATGCTGTGGAAAAGCCATTAACGATAATGAATTCAAAATGCTAATGAACTCGTATTCTGGTCTCCGTTTTAATTGCCATTTTTAAGAATCGGGGGCGCTGCGATCGCCGATCTTGAGAAAATTTAACACGAAAACACGGGCTTAACGGCTGGCCTGCTTATACCAGAGTGCTTTCGGCTGGAAGTTATCTGGATTATGATAATTACTGATAAGACAATCGGGAGCACTTTTCGGATTGAATTGGGAACGAGATGGGGGTGTTCGGCTCTGATTGTCGAAATAGGAAAAGTCGATGAGTTTGCATGCCTTTGATCATAATTATAAGTAAGAGTCCATTACGAAATTATTTGATTATTTTAATATGTAAAGGAAAAAAGAAATTTTAATATCCATTTTAATAATGCAATTTATTGGGATTATTTAATAACAAATTAATGTTAATAATGGTGATTAGGCGTGTGTTAAAAGTAGTGTTACCCTAGTAAAAAGCTTAACATAAAAAAGTAGAATTTAATTAACCGTAAGTAAAATTATGAATATCAATTGCAAGG
>JAOUZG010018352.1:838912-854269 GCA_026289955.1 Argiope argentata | reverse complement strand
CCAAATTTATTTCTTGATTTTTCGCCGCCACTTGGCAAACGCAAAAGTATCTTATATTGTCTATAAATCTTTACAAATCATAGATTCATAAGAAGAAACGTAAGATTTTTATCAAAATTTCCGAAATGTTGCATTCAATTCTCTAAGAGAAGTAAACTTTTAATATTCATTTCATGATGGAACAGGTGACAATTCCATCATGAAAAAGCATGATGCTGACTGATGTGAGGACACTTTTTCCGCATTAATTCATTCCGCTTCATTTTCGGATAAATTTCTTTGGTTGCCGCATCTCTGTCAAACTTGCAAGTTTATATGGATTTTGGGAGTTTCGTCCTGCGCGGGCCTTTTCCATTCTTTTGTTATTCAGAGTCATTTGTCATGAGCACGGCATTATTAACAAACAATCCATCATCGAGATAAGACAATTGTCTTCTCCGAGCGTATTGACCATTCTCAAGATTTCCACGTCGTGTAAATGATGACATTTCACGTCATTAATCATAGTCAGTTTGTGTGGGAGAAAATGCTTCGTTTCGTTAAATGAAGTATTATAAATGCCCAAATCGGCTTAGTTTTCTAGATTAGGAACAGTAAAATTTGATCTCATTAGATGGTTACTCTTTTGTGATATTGATACAAAGAGTTGTAAGTTATTTTTTAGCTATCCTGTTAAATTTAAATTTATCTCATTCCGAAGCAAATAATTATTTATGATGAATATTATAATTTTAAATGATGACTGTAAATGTTTAAACAATAACTGTAAATGTATTAATTTATTTCTTATATCACATTAAGGGCTCTAACGATTTAGATCTAATTTTATATTTATATAAAATTTTACGTTTTGAATTTCTCTATATAAATATATTTCTTGAAAAGGGGAGATTTTTACAACTAACGATAAGAGTAGGGGTGGTATTAAGTCAATAGCGATCAATCAGTGGATCTCCAAGACATTTTGGGGTTGGGGGGTTACCAACTTTACCACAACCCAAAACCCATATACTAAAAAAAAACTTATGGAACACCTATGAAACTTTCAAAAATGTTTCTGAAGAGTTGATTAAAAATTGAAGTACATTTAACAAATATATATATTAAGATTAGATGATAAAATTCAGTGGCAAGTTAATAAAATTCCATCCAAATTCAAGGGACGTTTTCAAGAATTCAAAATTCTAGAAACAATTGTGTTGTGTGTGTTGTGACTGACGGCACTTGCCTTGGACAAGCCCCCGCTGATACAATCAGCAGATGATTTGAGCCTAAGAAATGGATATCTTCGTTTTTACAAGTAGCGCCATCTAGGGCCAAGAGTACGACTTAGCTACACACACGTCACAGCCCTTTTTAGGGGGCGGACTTCATTCATGCAAATTCATTCATTCATCTCAGATCGTATTTTAATCCTGGAACAGAGAACGATCACCTCTGAACCAGTACCCCCAGCGGTATTACTCTCGACATAGGAGAATTTGTGACCACGAACAGATTTAACGAGCGCCAGCCACCACATACTCGGGGAATCTTTTGGCCTGTGAGTTTCGAACTCGTAACCTAAGAAGTGTGAGTCCAATGCTGTACCAGCCAGGCATTCCTGTCCCTTCAGAGAAAAATAGAAAGATAGAAACAATTGTTACTTGAAAACATGATATAGTTAACTTGAGATGTTATATTCATGTTAGTAATGATGATATGGAAGAAATGACTGAAAATATAAATTATATATTCTGTTTATCTCTTGAAGAAAACAAAGTTTTTCTTTTTCATAACGGCATAATTTTAAAATAATTTAGTTCCAAGTTTAAAAATAACTTTTGGAATCTAATGAAAGAAGTAGAAATATCTTAATTTTAAAATTAATTTAAAATTAATTGAAAGTTAATTTTGCATACATTTAACATCCTTTTTTGGCTCTACCTACCTGTGGGAACTTACATTTTCCACAATGAATGTAATTAAGAAAATATATCATTCCCGTATCAAATTCTCCCGTTGATGTGGTGTGGTGTGGGGGGAGTGGGATGTGTAATCTCAGGTATCGTCCTCGTCATCTGATCACGGCTGAAAATTATGTGGTCCGTCCCAAAATAGCCCTAGTGTTGCTTTAAAGTGAGACATTAAAATAATCAAACTAAACTAAAGAGAGATTATTCTTCCGTGTTTTTGCTGTATGATCTGTAGTTTCTGACAAATTTTAGACGAATAGGTTTAGGGAATGTCAGTCTATTTGTTCATTTCTGATCATAATTCAAAACGCGAGAGTTAAACAAATGAATTTTGATACATAAATTTGTGATCAAAAACGCAAACGTCTATTTCAATTTCAAAAATATGATCAAGATATTCGTTTCTTGTTCTATATATGTGAGTATCTACAAGTACCATAGCTCAAAAATGCAATGGCGTAGATAAAAGGAAAATAATATTCCGTTAATGAGGAAATTTGAAGATTTGTATTGAAATTTTATATTAATTATCTGAAGGAAATGTGATCGAAATTTATGCTTGTTTCTTCATTGCTTTATGAAGACAGAAGTATAAGTATATTACTTTATGACAAAACATCGTATATCAGTCTCAACGTTTAGAAGTCTGGTAGTAGAAAGATTTGCGCTTGTAGATTTTGCTGTGACTTCCGAGGACTTATCGGCTTTCTAATCACCAGCTCGCGCGATACATTCAAAGGATTCAAATTCTCACAAGCAAAACGCACAAACAGATAATATATATATATTAAAGAGGTTTTTACAAGAAGGTTTTATTTGTTACTGGATCCCTGCAAATAATAGGAACTCAGTAACAGGTTGCACTCCTCATTTCAAATTATATTGCATTCATAGTGACAATATAACTTACCTTTTGCTTTTATTATAAAATATGTACCTTTTGCTTTATATTATAATAATATACCTTAATATTACTAATATACCTTAATAATATACCTTTTGCTTTATATTATAAAAGCCTAATATTACTAAGAATTTGTAATATTGCTTTCCTACATAATCAATTTCTGCTAAGAAACAACGTTTCATAGGTAGCTTTAAAGAATCCAGAATTGTTACCAGTTAAATGACTTCCGGATTTTGTGACTATTTATTGATGGATTTTGGAACGAAAATGAAGGGCCCAGAATATTCAAGAATCTTGATTGGGCTTTGATAAGGACTTGAGCTCCAGCATTTATTTCAAGAGCATTGGAGACCTGCCAAGGAATTTATAAAATGGAAGATTTCTTTGACAATAGTTCGATAATCAGTTGAATCGAACTATTGTCAAAGAAAATATGAATTCATAATATCATAATATTCTGAATAGAATTAAATAGGATAACATTTTCAGTTTTATTGTAGTAAAATGCTTAATGGATATTTATAGTGGAATAGTCTTTTGAGAAACATTACGTCGTGAACAAAGTTCAAGATAGGTGGCTTATGAATTTAATAAATAATAAAAAATTCATTGTTAATTTTAAAATTTACTGAAACATACCGTATTAAGGAAAGAAAAAATCTACACTATTCTCAAATTCCATCGACAACTTCAACATGTTGAGGTGGCAAATACTGCGGAACATTTATTTTGAGAGTCGATCATCCAAAGAGCAGCGGTTATCAGCTCCTCCTCCCCATTCAGTTAATCAAATACTTCACAACCGATTTAGACACGTTAAAAGCTCCCTTTTCAATCGAATTATACTAACTTCAAAGTATCTGCAGCGAAATTCAATCCATTTTCATTGACAGAAAATCTCCGATTGTGGATTGAGATGGATTTTCCTTATCTAGAGTTTGTAGCCGCTTTCGCATGCCATTCAAATTCCGCGATTCGGTAGTTTGTTACAAACTTTCGTCTAAATTAGCAATTTGATTTGGAAATAAAATGTTTATTTAGTGAATGCTGATGATAATGCTCTTCAAACATAACAGATGGATTCAGGACATCTACTTTCTTTTTCTTCTTTTTCTCAAAACTGATTCTTATTTTCGTTTTCATATGGGTTTGTATTCTTGATCTCTTGCATTGTTGTCAAACAACGGAAAAAATTCAAGTTTAACGATAAATATTAATTATAAAAACTGAAAATATATATTTATACATAAACTAAAACAAAAGCAAAAAAATTAAAATTTATAAAAATATTAAGATAAAAAAAAATCAAACATTATTGCTATGTTTGGAAAGCTCTTTCTTTCCCAATTATTTTCTAAATGGATATCAATATAGTTATTTCCTGCTAAACACATGCGGATATCCACCGGTTAACTTATCAGGACAAGTTTCATTCGGTTCAAATACTATCTTGTGATAATGTTCATTCAAAATACCCCATCATATGGAAAGCAAGGTCAAGATTGCAATAGCGTTAAGATGTTGGATCATAAGTGTCTCTTGCAGTTAAATTACCAACACCACATCTTAAAACATATTTGATTAAACCTAGAAAAAAGTGTCGTGTTGTGAGGACTCGACAGGTAACTTTTTTGGCACCTTGCGTATTCAAAACTTGCTATTGTGTGGAAAGAAAGGTCAAGATTGTGACCATATTAATATGTTGAATCAAAAGTCTTTCCTCTAGTCAGATTATCTGCCACAATACTCCGTCGTTGAATAAACTAAGAAAAAAATATCGTGATGTGAGAGCTCAACAGAAAAACTTTTTGGTAGCTTGTGATAACATGCATTCAAAAGTTCCCATCTGGTTGAAATCAAAATTAAGACTACGATATTACCCTCAGCGATATTCTCCTTATCTCGAAACTTTTTTCAAGGACAGCAGTTCTCAAGTCCAGAAGAAGTGCAAAATACGAATTTTATATTATGAGACCTGTAACACGAATTAACATCTTTATATAAATTGTAGAAAAATGAATATTTGCAGGGTGATATAATTTAAATGGAACAATGAAAAAGGTAGCTCCATTTGTATTTAGTCATGAGGGATAAAGTAAAATCTAGTATACGTGAAACGTCATTCAGTAAAAAGAGAAGAAAAAAAATATTGTATTCTGAGGACTCGTTAGACAATTTTTTGCTGGTGTCAATGCCATTTTATTTTTTAAAAAAATTAACTAACAGATTTCGCTGAACCGAATGTGATAATGTGAAGTTTATTAACCTTATAGCCTTCATATTTGTTTTAGAGTAAAGAAGGAAGAAAAAAGGATTAAAATGCCAATAATGGCGGGAAAGCATCATGTGATCAGTGATGCAACATGGCGGCAAACGAGATATGGGGTTTTTTAGAAGCGCCCACAATATTAATGTAATCTATTTCAGTCCTTTTAAAATGGGGAATGTATTTTAAAACATTATTCTTTTATTCATGCAACCATTTCATTCATTCAGTCATAAAACCCATTAGTGGGAAAATCAAAAGTCAAAAAAGGGAGCTCAACTCTTTGATTTCAAAAAACTAATATGTAAGTCCTTCCGCAGAAAGACACTCCCGTAAAAGGGGATTAAATGTTTATAAATATTCATTATAATGTTTAAATTTTTATGCATTTAAAGAATAAATTTTAAGTGATTTGTTCATATGAGTAAGTAAATTCATCCATAAACCCCATTAATGGGAAAAACAACAGTCAAAAAAGGAATCTCAACTCTTTGCTTTTAGAAAATTAATACGTAAGTCCTTCCGCAGAGAGACACTCCTGTAAAAATGAGACTAAATATTTATAAATATTCAATATAATATATAAATTTTTATGTATGGAAAGTATAAATTTTAATAAGTTGAGTAAGTAATTTAATATTTGTTAATGAATTGAGTAAGAAATTTCATCCATCAAACCCATTATCGGGAAAAGCAACGGTATAGAAATTTATTTTGAGATCGCGTGAAGCCAGAAGTGTAAATGTTGATAATAACAATCTATCCAGAATTACAGACACAAGAAAAAAAATCAGACGTTAATTACTTATTGAAATTAATTGCGATAAGTTACCAAAATATGTGTTGAATTATTTATTATCCACATAATATAATTTCAGAAATTTGCTATGAGGATATAAAAGATTGATTATTTATAATTATGTCATGAGAATAATGCGCTACAACAGTGACACTTTTTCCCTAGTGTTTCTATGAATAGTAAATAATTCATGAAAATTTAATAATAAATTATAAGAAGCCTTTTTTATTAAAATATTGTAACTCATTTCCAGAATCTTTAAAGTTATTCAAAATGATGGAAACCAAAGAAAAAATTTCTTAACAATTTGATGAAAATTTTGAGTTAATATGAAGAATTGCTGCATTTTTTTTACTTTTTAGTATACGAAATATTCAATGTGAGTTTTACTTTTTAGTATACGAAATATTCAATGTGTCAAAAGTTTTTAAAATGGTATAATTTGGCAAATAATTACGTTCCAAACCTTCATAACTCCCGTTTTTGAATTATGTCTATTTATAAGTCTATCTGTCTTTAAAAAGATACACTTTCATAACTCCCTAAATCTTTTTTTTAATTATGTCTATTTATCAGTCAATCTGTTTTTTATAAAAAGAGTACTAGGCATGGTTCAAGTTTACAGATGGTTATAGATTTTAAATGAAATCTATTCAGACATTCTTTCTCGCTACTCTAACAAAAGATAACTAACAAAAGAGAAAATTTAAATGGTTAAAATTTAATAAACTGTATTAATATCTATAGCATCGACATCTATTAAAACTTGAGCCAAATTTATCAATGAGTTGATTGCCTGTCGGCCTCCATTTTCAAAATCATTTAAGCGCAATAACTAAAAAAGCGAAATAATATAAATAAGTCAAATCTATAATTGATTTTATGACTATAATTATGGTTATACTTCAAGTTTTCATTTCAATTGGTTTGAAAAAAAAAGGGTCATCCTAAATACATATTTTGTTTTCTGGTGTTTGTGTACTAACCTCAGTAATATATTGATCCCAGCAATGAATTGCTTAAGATCAAAAGATACATTCAATAAAGCTACTGGATTCAAACCAAAGATCTGATTTACTTAGTTATTCTTCGTCAAAGTCATCCAAAAAATTCGTGGCTTTACCAAGATTTATAATTTTATGCGGATGATAGCAGCAGTATTAGAATGAATATGAGAAAATTTATGTATACTTTTTCCACAGTTTTTTTTTCGTTAGATTTCATTTACGTTAGATTCATTACATAATTCATAACTGATTAATTATTGTTACAAGCGGGCGAGCGGCACGAAAACTCGCCAAAGTTGGCCACGTTTGGCGAGGAGCCTCGCGCCAGCTTGATTGGTTTGGCGAAAGGAATAATCTAGTAGCCTCTAGATTGTGCGCGATGTTTTGAGAATTTCCACGAGATTCAGGTGCACGCGCTTCTCGGCTATATAAGGACGAATAGCCGGAGCGAGTAGTTAGTTGCTATAGTGATTTGATCGAGTTAGTGGAGAGTTTGTTTTGAAATAAAAAGCGTCTCGCTGGACTAAAGGATTTGTGAGCTGTGTTTGCGTTTGCTGTTAACGCTGCGTTATTGAGCTCGCTGCGATTTACTGTATCTGTGCTATACGATAGCTGTTTTGCAGTCTGTTTTTATCGTACGTAAGACTTGAATTTACGCTGTAATTGACTGTTGACTGCTGAATTGTATTTATCTGAAATTTTTACTTTATTAATTATCCTGTAAATAATTGTAAATAGCCGTAAATAAATTTGTTTGTGCTGTCCTCAACTAAAGTCCATTCAATCCGAACCCGCTAAGCATAAAAACGTAACAACTGGTGTCAGAAGTGGGATTGAATGGTGAAGACTAGAGCGATGGAGGAAGCAGATAAAGCAAAATTTGAACAGCTTTTTGCTTTCATTAAAGAAATGAAAGAAGGGATAGAACGAGGGCAAGAAAAGATGGAGAAGATAGAACAAGGACAGGAGAAGATAGAACAAGGCCAAGCTAATATCGTTGAAGCAATCAACTATAAAGTAGATGCTTTAGCGGAAAAGGTTCAAGAGAACGATACAAAGATTCGTAATATTCAGCAGAGTTTTGAAGAGAAATTTGAAAAAGTGGACGAAAAGTTTAAAACATTTGAACAAGAAATGGAGAGGAAGGTCGAAGAAAAATTAAAGAGAATGGAAAGTGCACAGATAAAAACTGAAAACCAATCCTCGAATGCTCGAGAGCCCGAAATATCTCAACATGGACCTGCTATTCCTAAATTAAGCATTAAAGTTTCCACGTACGACGGAAAAACATCTTGGCAAGTTTATAAGACTCAATTCTCCATCGTCGCAGAAGCCAATGGTTGGGATACAGTCACGAAGGCTCGTCAACTGGCTGCATCACTACGGGCTGAAGCTGCTGATATTTTGAGAACTGTTCCCGAAGATCAACATCTGAACTTTGATGCTCTTTCAAACGCTCTGGAGTTGCGCTTCGGAGAAAAGTGCCTCAAGGACTATAGCCGTCTTCAGTTAAAGACCCGGCAACAACGATCGAATGAAAGCCTGCAAGAGCTTGCAGCAGATGTAGAGAGGCTCTCCCATCGTGCCTTCTCCGACTGTCATGCCGAGGTACGGGAAACACTGGCCCTGCAGTATTTCATCGACGGTGTGAGGGATCCAGAGATACAAAAGTCCCTGCGAATGGCTGAATTGAAGGACTTAAAATCAGCTTTGGTTTACTCAATGAAATTTGAAGCCGCTCAGCAAGCTTCACGGAGGGATCGCCACTCAGTAAGAGGTGTTACGGTTCAAGATGCATCGGATACTTCGCTGCAAAATCTATTCGAAATGATGAAAACCATCTTCCAGTTTATCCAGAAAAGAGGTGAAAGGTCCAACAAACATGGCCAGAGAACTGTGAAATGTTGGAAATGCGGCGAAGAGGGCCATGTTAGAAGGAAATGTCCAGTCCGCTTAGATAAACGGGTTAAAGACGCTTCTAGAGACAACCAGGAAAACCTTTTTAGAGTTTTACAGATATCGTCCAGAGGCGGCGGTGAAAATGGTGTATTTGTTGAAGCCTTCGTCAATGGAATTCCCTGCCGAATGGTCGTTGACACAGGAGCCAACGTGACCATCATGCGTAGAGATGTTGCAGAACGACTTGGGAGGAAAATTCTCTGGACACCGTCCTGCATCACCCTCGAAACGGTCACTGGTGACAGAATCCCGATTATTGGAAAAATGAATATTGTGGTTAGATTTGAAAATGCTACTTACGACCATACCGTTTACGTAGCGGAAATTACAGATGATTTCATACTTGGTATGGACTTTCTGAAGAAGTATGATTTTGTAATCGACTTGAAACATAACTCCCTGCACTCCACATCAGAAGTCATGACACTTTTCCATTTGGGATCTGGAAGAGGAAATGGAGATACCTTATCAAGAAAGCCCTGCTCCGAGGGTTGTCGCAACTGCTCCTCGGCGGAAAAGAAACATGAGATTGATACATCAACTGCGCGCCAGATCGCAGAAGCCGTCCCACCTCAATCTGATCCCTGGAGTGATGAAGAGGTTCGCCAGGAACAAATGAATGATCCTGATATTAAACTGATTATGGAAGTTATGCAATCAAACGATTCAAGACCTAAATGGCAAGACATTTCAAGCCTCAGTACGGGAGCTAAACGTTACTGGGCTCTCTGGAATTCACTCGAAATTAGGAATGGCATCTTGTATAGAAAATGGGAGTCCGAAGATGGGAAGTCAGTTAAGTGGCAACTTGTACTTCCCCGATCAAGGATAAATCAAGTACTGAAGGATTTACACAGCAGTCCTGCAGGTGGTCACTTCGGAATCATGAAGACAACTCGTAATGTCCGAGAGCGTTTCTATTGGAACAACATGAAAAAGGATGTTCGAGAATGGTGCAGAACATGTGATGACTGTAACGCCCGTAAAGGACCGAAAACACACAGTCGTGATACGTTACAGCGGGATAATGTAGGCGCACCATTTGAAAGACAGGCCTCTGACATCTTGGGACCTCTTCCTCGGAAGGACAATGAAAATAGAAAAGAACTCCGACTGCCCTGTGATCCTCAGTTCGGGTGTCCTCCGGATACGCCTTCTTCGCCTGTGGATTACGTTCAAGACCTACAGGCCCGTTTAGAAGACGTACACAGATTTGCCCGAGATCGGATCAACATAGCGACGGAGAAGATGAAGACCAGGTACGACACTAAAGCCACCGGACATGAATTCAAGGAAGGTGACAAGGTATGGTTCTGGAACCCGATTCGACGAAAGGGACTCTCTCCGAAGCTGCAGTCTTCCTGGGAAGGCCCATATACAGTCCTGAAGAGACTGAATGACGTCGTGGTTCGAATAAGGAAGTCACCGAACTCAAAACCAAGAGTAGTACATTACGACCGGCTAGCCCCTTATTATGGTGACTTGTCAAATACTTAGTTGAAACCATGGTTTCCTCATTTATGTAAATATGACCTGTATATTTGTAAAGAGTGTTCTTTATGTTAATTTTTTTTTCAATGATTATGTCTGTAATTTTGTGTGTATGGAATTGTTACTTTTGAGTGTCTTCTGCTCGGGGTCTGTACTGCCCGGGACGTGCAGTCCTTGAGGAGGGGGCAATGTTACAAGCGGGCGAGCGGCACGAAAACTCGCCAAAGTTGGCCACGTTTGGCGAGGAGCCTCGCGCCAGCTTGATTGGTTTGGCGAAAGGAATAATCTAGTAGCCTCTAGATTGTGCGCGATGTTTCGAGAATTTCCACGAGATTCAGGTGCACGCGCTTCTCGGCTATATAAGGACGAATAGCCGGAGCGAGTAGTTAGTTGCTATAGTGATTTGATCGAGTTAGTGGAGAGTTTGTTTTGAAATAAAAAGCGTCTCGCTGGACTAAAGGATTTGTGAGCTGTGTTTGCGTTTGCTGTTAACGCTGCGTTATTGAGCTCGCTGCGATTTACTGTATCTGTGCTATACGATAGCTGTTTTGCAGTCTGTTTTTATCGTACGTAAGACTTGAATTTACGCTGTAATTGACTGTTGACTGCTGAATTGTATTTATCTGAAATTTTTACTTTATTAATTATCCTGTAAATAACTGTAAATAGCTGTAAATAAATTTGTTTGTGCTGTCCTCAACTAAAGTCCATTCAATCCGAACCCGCTAAGCATAAAAACGTAACATTATGTAATGAATGACTAGCGTTCTGTCACAAAGGTAGCGTGTCTTCCTCGTGATCTGGGCGTCTCAGTTTCGAGTCCCGGTAAGGGCATGGTTGTTCTTCTGTGTTCTATCTGTGAGGCGTGTGAATTTGCCCCCCCGTCCTTTAAAAAGGGGCTATGGCAGAGAATGTGATGAGTGTATAGCTAAAGTCATTCTCTTGGCCTTAGTTGGCGCTACTTCAAACAAGAGACACTTATTTTTGCGCAAATGCAACGATATATCAGCAGGCTTGTCTATGGCAAGTGCCATTAGTGACAACAGCAACATATAATGAATTGCATACAATATGTATATTAAACGTCTTATTCTCAATCGATTTGATAAAAAATTTGATAATATACTATTTTAATTGCAAGACCTCGCGTCAAATATCGTTATCTCGCTTATAGTACTTTAGAACTAAAATTATCAAAGATACACGGTTCAGACATAACTCCAAAAATACGTTTTTTGGACTTCATAAATCATCCTCAAAATCTCCTACTCGAATCTTTTGACAGTCACAATAGTTTCCCTTTTGTACACTGGAAAGGACGAATCTGATCCTTGTCCGCATTGTGTTCCTAACAAAGTGCTCTGATTTTCTACTTGTCCACCAGAGATAAATGGTGTAAAAGCCAATTGTTTCCAGAGCGCGCCAGGAAAACCCTAGTGAATAGGAACGTATCCTTCATGATGAATTGATAAATGCTGAAACACTAGAGCAGACCTGCGGGTCAATTAAAAGACCCCCCCCAGCCGGATAGGCAGGGGGAGGAGGAGGGGAAGCTAATTGCAACAGTGTCACTCCTAATCCCGTGTAAGCATGTGTTTCCATATCGGCCTTCACACCCTCGGCTTGACATGTGACACATCGGAACACGCACGAACACCCTGCTCCCGAAATATTGTCCCGGATAGATTCTAGGGCCCGGAATGATCAAGTCCAAGAACGGAAATTGCACTCCTGCCACACGGAAATCACCCTGCTTGGCGATGAAAGGTTGTAACTTTTGGCGAGGTTATCCTCCGGAAATGGCGTTGATTTTTAGGTATCGTTACTGCACGTTTCTTTTTTTTTTCCTGTAATATATGCAAATTAAGTGGGGATATTTGATAAGCTTCAATCCTGAATTCTGGATTGTGGAGAGGAGAAATTATTGATGGATTACAAAAAAGATGAAATAAAAATAAATTAAATCAAATAATCGCGAAACAACCAAACAGTTAAAAATAGTTTTAAATAATTAAAAATTCAAAAAAAATATTGAAATAAAAGTTAAAATCATTTTTGTTGCCACTTTTATTGTTTTTCATATAAACTCATTCATTTACATTTGTTGTCTGAGAATTATTTATATTAGAAGTATTTTTTTTTCTTTCTTTAAACAATAAATTTGGGAAGCATTCAAATTTATTGTTTAAAGAAAGAAACACAGGTTAACTTTTAAAAAGTTATAGATAATTGTTAAAATATATTTCTTGCTTATAAGACTTAAACGGAAATAAATTTCGAAAGAATAATTCTACTCAAGCTAAATTTTGAAATTTTCTAGATCTCTCCTTTTAGTATGAACTGTTTAGTTTTGAAATATAAAAAAGAAAATTCCAAGAACATCCTTCCATTTATTTTATGCGTAGAAAAACGTCAAAATCCAGGATTGTTACAGATAAGAAAGGAAAGGAAGATGATTATTATTATAGGAAAATTCAGGAAGATTAAAGTAAATCTAGAAAAAATTAAAATGAAAACTGATATGCACATTTCAATGTATCATGTCACAACATCATTTTTGAACGGAGAAAAACCACGTTCGTTGAATCAGTCACTTTAGTATTGCAATCGACCCAAATAATTTTTTCTCGCCTTTATTGTTTAAAAAAATATTCTATTTCCTCTTTATTTCATTTCATATAATCACGTGCTCAAAATGACATTTATTTGCTGTAATAATTAACTTTTTTTAAAAATCAAAGTTTTGTAAATGGGATGGAATCACGTTATTAAAGGCTAATTTTTGTGAGATGCTCGTGCAGATAAAATTTTTATTTTTAGTCTACGGATTTTTTTATATTTTTTGCCTACGGGTTTTGTTGATGACACTAAACCTCATTCCTAAAAAAATATAATGTTCTGACATGATAAAAAGTTTAATCAACTTATTTTTTAACATAAAATTGAGTAAAAAAAGTAAATAAGATAAAGAACGTTAAATTAGGTAAAATATAATTTGAATAGCCGAAAACATTAAATTAAATCTGTACAAGTCTAGATCAATTTTCTATCTGCAATCAAGGTGGATATAAGCAGCTAAAAATTCGGTTCTATCTAATCAGGTACCCGAAATTTGGCCAATCATAAATTTTGGCGATCTATCGAGCCATTCTGCAAAATTTGTTTTAAAAATATACTTTATTAAATCAAAAAAGTATACTTAGTGACAGAACTATATAATTTGTATTTTAATAAATAATTGTATAAATTGAATAGGTTATGGTCTATTATACATTGAAGAGACAAAGGACATAGGATAGCAGTAAACAAATATACAAATAGCAATAGTTTCGCGTGAATACAAAATATGCAAATGGACACTATATTGTCAGGGTTTTCATTCATACACAAATGATTTGTGTGAAAGGGTTTCTGACTGAATATGACCGCAAGAGATTAAATAACAGACACTGAACGCGAAATGGTAATTGGAGTTAAATCATGAGATATATTTATTATTTCAGGATGTGTAATAAAATTTCACAAGAAAAAATCAAAAATCAAAAGTATTCGCCAAAAAATACCTAATTTTAGGCATAACCACTCATTATAAACAACGCAATTGGTAACCGGTTGCACTAAATGACCGAAACCAACGACATGTGCTTACAATTGTTGGTTTCGACAAGCATTATCCCGTGAAATAATCACTGCAATGAATGCTATAAACCATCTATACATAATGTAAAATGAAGTCTCCTGAAGGCTTATGTATGTTTATCCCACAAAATCAGGAGAAATAGTTAACGGATATTGAAGATATTTATATCATTTTGCTAAGAATTTATCGGGAAAGGTTTTAGTATATGAAAATCATATCGAAATAAAAAAGGAAATTTATAATTGGGAATTTTTTACTTTCTACTTATCCGTACATGCACGAAAACCTTTAATTACGCATGTACAAACAGTAAGAGATGAGGTAATGTATATGCGATACATTTTTTTGTTTAAGTCTGATTTTAAACAGTGGTTGAAATCTCATTATATCCCCCTCCCGTCAAAAAAAGGAATATCATTCTTGGCCGGAAGAGGAACGAAACCTTCTTTTAGCGAATATCAGAGAAATAATGTCCACACTTAGGGAATGAGAGTCTTTTGATGAGCGAAATAACCGCCTTTCTTTAAATCGCACTGCAACTGAATTGCGGAGACAGAACGAATAACCTGAGGAGCGAAATGATCGCCTGTGTTATGTCTACGGACATATCACCTTTTTAACAGTCTAAATATTTCTGAATGTGTGCTATAAAAATTGTTTTGTAGCCATTTTGATCATTTCTAATTATACTTTTTATGTTTGTTTGATGTTGCGTAACGTGCCCATGCCGTATCGGGTGGAGGCCAGATTTAAATTTAAAGTGAAATTTTCTTCTTCGTTTCTATGCCACGGACGACGCAGTGCGAGTACATCTAGTATACAATATACGTGTTCGTCAAGACATTTCTGTGAGGTTTGGGTATAAGGAGCTGAGACAGTAAATGACCACTTGATTACTGACTTACCACATACTGACAATATGAAGTTGCAACACTTACTAACAATCCGACATTGCCTGTAGCACCTCTATTGCATTTGAGACCATATTGGTTGGAACTTAGAAGACAAAAGACTCTGCTAGGACAAATGTGTTACGATTTTAGTTAGTAAGACCTAATGATAGAGACCTAAATTGCCAATAAGGCAGTGGGGAAGTTGATAACGATGTGGCATATTTTTACGTGGAAATGATTGTTTTCCAGTCCAAATAACAATAGCATTCAAGCACATTTACTTGGCGATTCTTCCCATCCCTTCATGGATTTTATGTACCCAAACAACAATGAAATTTTTGTGGATGGCAATGTGTCATTTTACCATCACAATTGTTCACGATTAATTTGGAAGAACATTGTGGACAATTACAGTGAATTATTTGGCCACCTATGTCACG
>JAOUZG010018352.1:810755-838512 GCA_026289955.1 Argiope argentata | reverse complement strand
TTTTTTTTTCTTTAATTTTTATGTTCAATAAACTTTGTTAATATTTTTTTCTCTTTAAAAAATTTCATAGTGATTATTGTTAATTTACAGTTAAAAAAATTGTGTATCATAACATTTTTTACTAAAAGAAAATCTTTTGCAAAGACGATGTTAATATAGGGGAATTACAATAATCTTATTGTGGAACCTGTATGAAAAAACAAGTATTGTGTATGAATTATCTCTATATTAGTTTTAAGTTTAACATTTCCCCAAAACAACATCACAAAAAGATTTTTTCATTTTTTTAGTATACCAAAATGTATATAAGTTGATAAATGTACTCATTCAACAATCTTGTCAAACACAGCTGATATATTGAAAATAGCAGCATAGCTAAGAGCTAAACCAATTAATTTGACAGCCTGAGGCATAGATGTATTATGCAAGCTTAAAAATCTAATAACAGCAGGATCAGTCAAGACATAGTAAATGTGTTTTTAAGAATGTGGTACAAATATGTCTCTTATAGTGTTTAAAATTAATATAAGAATAAAATGAAAAGCATATATTAAAAATCTAATCTTCAAACTCTATAAAAATATTTTGATTGGCTAATGCCTGGAGGGGATTAAAATTTCTGATCCATTGTTATTTTATTATATTATAATATTAAAAATATAAAAAAATGAATAATAAAATAAAATAAAAAATAAACATAATAATAAAATAAAATATAAAATAAACTTAATAATAAAATAAAATATAAAATAAATATAATTAATAATAAATTTAAAAAATGAAATAAACAAAATTAATAATAAAATAAAGCAAATAAATGAATGAATGAAATCTATTATCTATCTAATTTCAAGTTAGGCCCATAACTTGATATTTGTCTATCGTTTTTCTAAATATCAATATGTGCGTAATATGATAGTCTCGTGATTGTTTCAAACTGATTAAAACTGAATTAAACTGATTGTCTTAAGTTAATTAAGACAATTAGTAAGAATTCAGAAAATGAATAATTTGGAAATGAAGTTGTAGCTTTACTTGGTGATTAATCGCTAAATGCCACAACCTTCCGCATTATTTACTAATAATGCTAAAAGTCAATAAAAAAGATGCGGTTAAGTTAAAAATGGAAACACGTTGATGGAAATGAGTTTCAATCCTTGAGCTTTCCTGTGCCAAAATCAAAACCATACCTCCGAAGTCCATAAAAAAACATCAAAACTAAACCTTAAAAAAGTCTTACCAGCATGATCAATCTATTTTTGAAGTTATTCTTATAGTAAGCTTTGTCCTGTTTGATGAACTTTCCGTCGATGATGCTCTTTCCATTTTACTAAATGTACAAATGGTTCGCTTGCTCTTGAAGTGTTACCGCGTTTCACACCCAGATAACAGTATTAAAAATATCTTGGGGTGGTATATCCTGGTTGGTAGGGTGTTGCATTCACATCCTTTGGGCTGCGAGTTCGAATCCGCCAGTCGATGACGCTCCGTTTATCCGGTGACTGGCACATGTTAAATCTGTCGTGGTCACAAAGTCATCCATGTTGAGAATAATACCACTGGGGATACTGGTTCAGAGGTGATCATTCTCTGTTCCAGATCTAAATTATTATCTGTAGATAAATGCATGAAAGAAGTCCGCCCCGTAAAAAGGGTATGTGACGAGTGTGTGTGCCTTTTGTTCCTTGCTAGCTTTAGTAAAAAACAAGAGGTGCTCATTCGGCTCAAATCATTGAGGTTTGTCAGCGGACTTGTAATCTTCCATAAGTAACAACAACAACTAAAATATCTTAAATGTATAGAATATAAACCTAAAATTCATTCTAATATGTAATTGTCAAAAATATTGCTTGATTAGCTTGAAATATCAAGAAATGTTAAAATTCTGCTACCATAATAGAGATAAGGAAGATTTCATAAATTCTAACACTAACATTCTCCCGATTATAGACTTTAATGTTGCACTTGCATTCTTCAAGGAAGAATTTCGTGTCATACTTCTATTCCCTTTCTAATTTTATACTTCTTCCATATACTTTAGTACTATCAATGCCATATAGTAAGCACAATAGATCCACAACAACATTTAGACCTTATCAGATGGTAACGATTGTTGTCAATACCGGCAATGCAAATATTCCAACATAGAGCATCTGTAATTGTTACTTTAGCTTCTCCCATTTATTTCATCCATTTGTTTTACTTTGATGCTCATAAAAATCTCCGTGAATCACAAAATTTCCAACATGTGTTTTCTGCCCAGAAGCTTTGCTTAAATTGACCATTTTGGCTTCTAACTAAAATGTAGGAATTCAAATATAAGTTTTAGCTATTTTTTAAATTTATTAATCCCTTTATATCTTTCACAATGAAAGATCTATTAGTACTCTGCCAAATTTTGAATTTGTGCCTCTTATTAAGATGACTTGGACACAAGTCTTTCTTTTGCCTTGTATTATATCCAGTTTAGAAACTGTAAAAGTCCTACTAAGCCTGGGTTCTATCTTGGACAGATGATGATAATGTGCCGTCTGGTTCTTCTTTCGTTCTGCTTATAAGCTGCAGGAATGCTGTTAATGTATAAACTCAATATTGAATGGTGAATATCTCTTTCCTTCTCATACTTAATACTATTTATAAACTACGCGAATGCTATTCAAGCTTTTACCTTGACGATAATGAGCCGACTATTAATTCTTTCCTCTTATATTGTACTGCTCATAAACTGCAAGAATATTATGTATGTATAGATTCCATATTGTATGTTAAATATCTCTTTCTATTTTGTATTTAATCATTTTTACAAACTACATGTATGTTATTCAAGACTGGACCTTGAACATATGACGACGGTTTGTAAATTGGTCCTATTTCCATTATAATTACAACCAACTTATCAAACGCACAAATGCTAATTCAAGAACATACATCATCCTAGACAGATCACGATGATATGCAGATTAATAAATTTTTAATATCATATTACATCCTATTTATAAGTAGAAACGGATACTATTCAAGCATAGCTCTAATCTCGGATAGATGATGAGGACCGATCCGTCTCTCCAAATTCCATACCATAATGTGACGAATGATACACAATAACAAATTTAGGCCCTATTGATGGTTTTTAATGCCGGCAGTGTAGATATTCCAACATCAAGCATCTATAATCCTTCCTTTTGCCAAGCACACTGACTCCACATGTCTAACAATTTCGAATTCTCTTCAAGAACTCGCGTTCTGTAGAGTGAAATGTACAATATAGATTCAAATTTTCAATCATGGGCCATAGTTTTTTTTTGGAAATAGTTTTAAATAAAAAAAGGCCCATAAACGTAAATTATATGAATCATCGATATTTTTAATAACATTCTTGAAAAGTTAGAGTTTCTCAGCATATGCATGCAAAGCTGAATAAGGATTCTTTGATATTTGTATAATATTCCTTCATTAAATTTTTCTCTATTTTACTTATGCAATTTTTATTCTGAAAAAAAGAGCTATAGAAAAGGAAGAAAATCAATAAAGCATTTTTCAAAACAAGAACGCATTATTCACAAGAGTTCGAACCCAATCCATTGATCTTTATTGATATTGTTTCATTTAATTCGTTACTATTACACCAGGACTTATTAAGCTTGGAGAAAAACTTATTTATTTGAATCAAACAGCTTTGAACAAATTTCGAACTCACATCCTAGGTTTTTCCATGATATTTCTTCGCTAGCCACTATGCTATTTGTGTACCTTTTGGTGTGACACGAGAAATGGAGGATGGCTTTAAAAGTTATAGGCAAAGCATGACGAAATCAAGAATTAAAAAATCTGATCTCCGACTTATTTCTGATTCATATGAATGTTGGATTTCACTGAGTTCCATCAAACATTTTTTTCAGTCTTCAATATAGTTTCTTTGTAGTAAATTTTTGAAATGCTGGGTCGAATCTCTGATAAACCTAACATTTTCATTAATTTTCCTGCATGGTGAATGCTTACCTTAAATAAATATTTGAGGAAAAAGGAGCGATGAATTACGCAGAGTTATCAACTTTATCACACTTAGTTTAAAAACGTCAATTGTCGTGCAACTATATGAAATTCTCATCAGAAACTAGTAAAGCAGGGTTCACACGAGGATAACTACAGCGAGCAATAGAGATACATATCATGTGACTACAATGGGACAATAGCAATAGTTGTCTCGATGAGACAACCACTTACCATAGAGGTCACGTGATGTCTTTGATTGCACGGAAAATTTGGTTCATGTGAACGCTATCTTACATTATTCTTAATGTTTGGATTCAACTGTTAAATAGATAATGCGCGTTGATATCTTAATTCATTGCTTTTCTTAAAATGCCAAAGGAAATCTTCCAATCTTGATTTTTCTGAAGAGTGCCAAAAAATTTCTAAGTTTCTGGAAATGATTATACAAAGATTTTGTTGGATATTTTACTACTTTTTTAAGCAGAGAATTGACGGACATTCATATATAAGAAAATGTGGTAAGTAAATTTATTTGTCTGTGCCTATTTTAATCTAGAAATAAATTCGTACTTCTGAAAACTTTTTTTCCCTTGAAAAACGATAATATTTTAAATTTAAAATTGTTGGCCAATCACGTTAAATATTTTTGTTTTATTTTGCAAAATTGTTAATAGGAATTTCTTTCAAAATCAAAAGCATTCCATTTGTTTATTTTTTAACTGTTAGTAGGAAATTATGCAAGGCTATAGCATTACGTTAACTGATATTCATTGTTTTGTTTTATATCTGTAGCAATTTTAATGTATTTAATGACTGATATTAAACAATAAATTTTTGCATTTCAAATATGGATTTTAACTAAACTGTTTATTTTTTTATGTCTATGAGAAATTTTAATGAAGTGCTTTGAAGGTATTCCAAAATTGAAATGTTTATGCAGATTTATTCAATATAATTATAAATAATAAAACTTATATTGCAAATATTCAAAAAGAGCAAACTTGTGTTACAAATTTATATATTCGAGTTACACATTACCAATTTATTCAAATAAAAATAAATAACACTAATATTTTACATCCTTTTTAGGAAGGATACCGAAAAAAAGAAATAAGCAATATATAGATAAAAATCATAAGGTTTTATACATCATAAACATAGAACCTACTCTATTGATTTCCCGCAAACTTTACATGCAAATACTACATAGCACAAGGAGGATGTGAGAATTTTGTGATTATCTAAAAATAAAACGATATAATAAAATTTAAATATGCAGATAGAAAAGAATATTTTAACTTTTATTCTTGCTGCTGATATTAAATAAAATTTTAAGCGTTTTAAACCAATTTGTGCTGGGAACTGTCTGGAACTCAACGTTGAATTAAATTTTCCTAAATCCTTTAAAAGAATTTTGATGAAAAAATTGGATTTTATACAGTTTTATATATTTTGAGAATTTGAAGCGTTTGATGCAATGGTTACACGATGAATTTTTTCAAATAGTCTATAAGAGGATTTTGCATAAGGCTTATTAATATTGTTGCTTTAAAATATTTTTTAAATGTTTGTTAAGCTGATATAAACATAATGTAAATATTTTATAAAGTTTTTTATGCTGATATTCTGGTGAAGGCTTATCTTTATATACTGAAATGCTAAATTTTTATGTCGACAACAATCCAAACGATTGTTATTTTCTAAAATTTTGCTCAAATATACTATGAAGCATAAAACTTTCAGTGAAGGATTTAAGGTTTTTCTATCGTGACATTTAAATATTTTTTTTTAATTTTGTTTTATTCAAGAAAATAAGAATGCCTAAGATTTTTCTTGATAATCCGTAAAAATACCCTAATTAGGCAAAATACATCTTATTTACACTAAAATGTGTCTTTAAAATTCGTCTTTTTTTTTAGATTACCTTTAAATAAAGTATTCGAAACTCGATTATATCTTCCTGATGAGCAAACGATAATTAACTTCGATGCACAAAATGGTTACAATATTTATTTTATTTCGTAAATATATATATTCACATTATTTAAGTGAAATGTACACGTGATTCTTTAAAAAATATTCATAAGTTTTGAGAAAAATTAGATTTATTAAATTTTTACCTGTTTGAGGTAGTCTGTAATTTTAAGATTCTCTACCGCAACAATTTCATATTTTAATGCAAAGTTTAAAAAATTATTCAAAACAAACCTCTTTTCCTATATTTTGCATACAACAAAGAGAATGTTGATTGACGCTTGGAAGGAAATGCAGTTTTTACGGGAAGATATAAATCAACTTTCTTTAATTTCGAAGCATATTTCACTAAATTTATCAAAAATAACTGAAACCCTCCAATTATTAAGTGAATACTTTTTAGAAAAACTTAACACGCAAGTCTGTAGGGCAATTTTAAAGTTGAAAAAGCATCGGTAATATTTGAGAATTTCATGTATTCAGAAATGAAATTTTCTAAGAACTAGAGGCTTATTTGCCCTTTCGGAATTTAATGTTTTATAAGGTATGGTAAATGAAGTAGAATAGTTAAATCCTGAGTAGTATGGAAAACATGAAAAATTTCACGAGAATTTCAATTTCAGAAATGTGAAGAATGATGAAGTTTTAAAAATAAATTATTTGTTACATACAAAAATGCATTTATTTACAAAATGCTGGGTTTTCATAATACTAATAACTCTTGTTCTACATGTTATTATTTAATAACGCCATTCTTTGCTTGAATGTGATGTCATTTTTTTCAATTAAGAATCCATAAATTATCTGTGATGTTTATTAACCCTTTCACTACTGAACCAATCCTACCGATCGCGCAAATTCAATCCTGGCAGGCCGGTTTATGTTTCAAATGAGGATTAAAACAAATTATCAAGGATATTCTGTTTCATTTGAAACAGAAAACTGATTCAAAAGGTAAAACTTCCATAGTCGGTTGGGTTGTTTCTGTAGTGGAAGGATTAATTTTATTTAATTTTTAACTTGAAATTCAATGCCTGCATGTGCATGGGTGCAAGAATTAAAATGTCAAATATATTGGTATTTCTATTAGTTCTTTAAATATTGGGATTTGACTTATAAATAACATGAAATTTTTAATTTATTCAGACTGTAAAAAATTATATAAACTATAAATAAATTTTAATTAAGAGATTGCTTATTTTCCAACTCAGGAACTGTAGAATATATTTGAAAATTATTGTACCAAATTCGAACAAAAAATGTGCTTTAGATTTTAATTTGAAGATTACCGAAAGAAAATTCTATCAAAGGTCAGAATTTGAGAAAACAGCATCAAAAAATGTAAAATAGTATTAAAACGTATAAATATAAAAAAATTAGTATAATTTCCGAAAAAAAATCAGATTTTGAATCAAATTTCTAAAGGGATTTCATTTCTCAAACATTAAAAAATATGAAATAAAAATGTCTGGATTTCATTTAAAAAATCAAATTTCAATGTAGTCACAAAATTGTATCGTTTATCGATTTAGTAATGGTATTTTTATATAAGCACAACATTTATTATTTAACATCAGACTGTTAAGTGATGCCATCTTTTTAATATCACTTAATTTGTTTCGATTGCATTCTATAGAAAAATCTAAATATATCGGTACCAAATTCATAAAAACTAGCTTTATCGTACTGGATTTTACAATTTAAGCCTTATCTAATATTTAGATAATAACAGGAAATGTGTGCAAAACTTTCGTGACTATTTCCTGTATATATTTATCAATGATAAATATAATTTTATAAAAGATGAATTATTTATTACACCTGTAATAATCTCCTAGAAAGGACACACCGACTTAAATGAAATTCTATTCGAAAATAAATGATGATTATCATTACAGCTAATAAGTTTTACATCAGATTTTCACACCGTTTTATTTACGGAAGCTGGGCTCCAACCCCAACCTTATCTTATTAATTTCTGGAAGCACACCTCAAATTAAGTGAAAGGCTATGTCGACATCCAGCCCCTCCCTTTCTTAGGGCAACCCCGTAGCGGAAAGAAGGGGGGGGTGTAGGCTTTCCTTACTCCGAGTAGCAATCCTAAAATGTTCTTCCGCTGTTTAATAGCAAATGAGTCATAAATACTACAGGAAATATGATTTCTCTGGTTCAGGAGGGAGTAGTCTTATCGAATCCTTCCCCATTTTAAAACCGGTTGCATGCGACTCGGGTTTAAAGGAAGTCGACCGAATTTTCAATGATAATGAAATAGGTTTCGGAAATTGGAAAGAACTGATTTATTGGAAAAAAGCTTCGTCCTCTGTCTGCCGGGAAGGAACTTATCCTAAATCAGGAGAGATTAATGCTTTTTGTCAAAAATAATTGTTCCTTGAAGTAAGGGTAAAAGGTACCTTCTTTGAATAATTTTGGTTTCGTTTGATTAGAATTGTGTTATCGTAAAATATTAATTTGCTTTCATGTAGAGTATTGAATTTTGGAGATTCCAGGAAGGAAAATATTTGCTAGAAATTAGTCTTGTTACTAAATCCATGACAATTAAGATATTGAAAGTTTTTTATTCAAATTAATAAGAATCTAAAGAATTTTAATGAAATGAGCTTTAATTTACATATTGTCGGGTAATTTTTGTTCTTTCTTTTAATTGCATCAAATATACTTTTAATCAAAATAATATTTTTCTCCTTTTAAGCTTCGATTCCGATTGTTATAATTTATTTTTCATTTTAATTATGATAGAAAATATTTTTGGTTTGAAGTTTTTGAAATCTCAAATTGCAAGGACAGAAAATTGCCAATTTATTGCTTTTGAGGCATCACTTTTTCGCTTTTAGAGTGATTAGAAAATGATAAATAAGGTTGTAACATTTGGCAATTGATCACCTACAAAAAGTTACAACTTGGCGCCAATGACCGCCATGTACCAGATTCACCTGTCTGGCTAATGAAGAGCAAGGTTATAAGATGTCACCGTCTATAGAAGAGCATAGAAGAAAATGTGAATGTGAGATATCGTAGGCAGGTATCGAAAGTTGTATAATATATATTTTCAATCTACAATTTTTCTACTTAGCAAAGTTTTGTAACTCGAACGAATTGGAATTCAGAAATTGACGATTGCGCAATACAATAGCCACGTGATCATTCCAAACCCGTTTAAACTGGATTTTGAGGAAAGCAAATTCTATCTTAAAGATAAAATTAGTAGTTTTTAGCATTATTAGAATTTAAATTAACCCCTTGAATTGATTTGTAATTTACAAGGAGTTATTACGGAGCACGAATTATTCGCACTCAGTGTAAATAATTATTCTTTCTATAGATTGCGAAATTTAGAAATAATCGACTTCAGCATCTACTGGATAATTTATTCAGCTCGCTAATTCTATTAAATCACAACAGCAACTGTGAAGTTGTTTTCAAACAACGCACGTGTTTAAAAAATTTAATTGTAACAATAGCTACTTTAGAAAATAAAATTTATTTAATAATGTCAGAGGCACGATAAATAACATTCAGCCGATTTACTGAATGCCTCTTGACACGTGCATACAAAAATAATATTTGTTGTTTTTCTAACAGAGTAATTGTTACTGTATTGCCCCTAATTCGGATAGATGGCGCTGTCCACACTCGAATAAAGAGACGTCGCCGTATTGTTGTAGCTAAAAGGAGTGCCGAACATGTCTTGACGCGCTCCGTTGTTTTTTGTAACAGAGCTGACTTCTTAATTGTCTGATACTTCTTAATTTTCTAAATTTTGTTAGACATGTTAAACATGTTCCCCTTTTGTTTCAAAATTCATCTAAATGTTTTCTGTTGTGTGTGGACGTTTGTGTAGTCTGTAAATAAATGTTCTTAGTGTTCAAGAGTAAAGTCGTCCTCTAAGCTAAGAAATTACAATACTTAAAAGCATGAGCATAAACGTTTATAATGGTATCGATATTTCTGTATCCAATATCAATTGTTGTCGTTGTTTCTAGATACCCCATTGTGCAAATGTTTTGTCGCCTCAGTTTTTCCTAATATCATGTGAGAACATGTTTGCTTTGAAGACTCTGAATCCACAAAATATGTAGGCAACAAATTGGCGATTTATCACTTTTGAGGCATGATTCTTTTCGTTTTTAAGGTATGCACGAAGTTTTCATATTGATTGTCCATAAATAAACAACTTAAAGTTAGAACTTGATTTCCAAATTCTTCTTTCTTTGAAATCTTACGAATTGCCTTAATTAATTTAAATCTTTAACCAGTTTAAACCAGTTTGAAACATCCAGGAGGTTATCAGATTACGCATGCGTCGATATTAAGAAAAAGGATGGTCTTTTTCCAAACCCAAAATCAGTCTAGATCCAAATCTTTGTTTGTCAGCTAGAAAAATTGAAAATGGAAGTGTAAAAAAAATATATAATGGAGACCAATAGAGATACCCGTGATTGTTTGAAATTAGTTTAAACTGGTTAGTGACTTATATTACGATAAATAATGACTTTAAAAAAATTCTTTCACGATAACTTGAAATTTACGATCGAAGATTTCCTTCTTTTATTTCTTCTCTCAACAAGAAATATTATATCATCTAAAGCTCATTATTTCTTCTTGTTCCGCTGTCGTGTAAGATATCAAGAGTATCGTATTAAATTTTGATCCTGTATTTTTCTCTAATAAAACTTTAACATGGTTTGTTAGCAATGTTAGACAATCGTATTTTTACTTGATTCTTCTTTAGTAATATTGTACATTATTTTCCCACTTCACTTGCGTGACTGTCTAAACTATATTTTTGTGGATAATATGTAAAACCCTCTACCTATAAAAACTGTATTAGGTTGTGCGATTCTAAAATCAGTGAAATTGGTAAATATATTTTTACATTTGAGAAATGAGAAATAAAGTTTACACATTTGCTTCCCTTTAATAAATTATTTTCCACTTTGCTTTCTCGGATGTGGAGTATAATTGACTGTCTGTCGGTCGACTTTTAGAAATATGTAAAGACGGCAATTCATAGGTATTCAAAAAAATTGCTTTAGCATTTTGTGACTGCAATTGTACTTTTGTGTCAATTTTATTTCAATTAGTATGGAAAAACCTGTTTTAGTACAAATTCTATTTTTCAGTACTATTAACCCAAGGATAATTCGCCAAATATCTCGCCAAAGTTCATATGAAAGATTCAGTAAAACTGCCAAATTCACAACGAGGTTTAATGCCTCATATTATATTCAGCAATGCAATGAAACGGATTTTCTGAGATAACATCTTTATTAAAGTGTACAAGAGAAAGTTTTGAGGTGACTACCCCACTCGTTTTTAAATAACTTTTCTATTCAAGTATCGGTGGATTCTATATCTTGGGAAGTCTTTAAAAATAATATAAATATTAATAGATTAATTGAAAAAGATTTATGTTTGTCATTAATCAGTTTGATTAGCTTATTTTGAAGCAATAAGATTATTGATTTGTGAGTTGAACTAATCTCAGAAAAGACGATGATACCCCGTGATCTGACACCTGGCCAGTGTGATGATACCCCGTGATGATACCTCGGCCAGCGGCGGCGTTGAGATAAGGTCTCGTCACGTGAGCCTGTAGGGTTTCAGGTTCGAGACCCGATTCCACCGAAGAACCGTCGGGTAAGGGGGTATTTTGCATGTTAAATCAGTCAGGGCCAAACGTCCTCCTCTAGTGTGGAGAGGAGGTTGCCAGCTCTGGTGTTGTCCTCGTCATTTTATCGTGGTTCAGATTTACGAGATCTGTCCCAAAATAGCCTTAGTGTTGATTTACAACGTTAATATGACTAAACTAGAAGGCCATAATTAAATTTTATCACCCTAAACTTAGAAATAAGTTTCAGCAGTTTTAACAGGCAATATTTTCTGTCATAAATATGGATGCAAAAACTTTCCTTCTTAAAAACGGGTCACATGAAAAAAAAATGTAAAATTTTTGATTTGGGATAAATTTTGGATTTTATTTTAGTTTTGAAAGATATTAATTTAAAAGTTTAATTTTTTTATTTTTATTAATTTTTATTTGTTTAAACATAAAATTTTACAGGCACTAAGAGTAACACTACAGGAGATGACATACTATATTTTAAAGCATTATATTAATTTATTTATGAATTAGGGGGTAATATAATATAATATTAGAGATAAATAACGTTAAGGAAAAATACTCCAGGCGCTCCATATTTGTTCGAAAGCGCTCCAATTTTTACCATTACTTACTCTAACCCTTTTGAAACAAAAGTTGGGATTAATCTTGAAATTTGAGTGCATAATATCAAAATTAACCAATATAATAACTGAAAACTACTGATTTTTTCAAAAAGTTTAAGTAGTTTTGAATTATTATTTTGGTTAATTTTGATATTTCGTGCTCAAATTTCAAGATTAATCCCAACTTATGTTTCAAAAGGATTATAAAAAGTAATAATAAAAATTGGAACGCTTTCGCACAAATTTGGAGCACCTGGAACATTTTTCCTTAACGTTATTTATTCGCTCATATTATATTATCCCTCTAATTTATAAATAAATTACTATAATACTTAAAATATCATCTATAGTGATATTAGTGTCATCTATAATGTTATTGTTAGTGCCTGTAAAATTTCGAATTGCTGAGGTGAAAATTGGAAACGGTCATTTTAAAGATTCCTAGTAGCCTTAACAGATTAATTATATTAAGAATTGATAACAAATAACCAAGTTTACATAGAATATTTTTATCATCCAAAACTACTTAAGAAATGAATGAAATAGTAAATGCAACATTCGTTCACTTCTCATTAATTCGCTTGTTTTTTGTTTATAATGGATTAGTAATTTTATGAAATCTCGAGAAAAACACTGCTTCAAGTTCGAAACCAGTTAATTCCAGTAAATATCTATAATATATGTAGGCCGGGTAAACTTTGTTTAATGTTATAAGTCGCACTCCCCCCCCCCCATTGATATACTGAGGATGTCTGGAGAGATGATGCAACAGCTCAGATGTATCATCCTCATCATCTGAGTCCTATCCCAAAGTTCGAAATCTATTCTATTCTATTATTAACACCGAGTTACTCACAAATACGTTACTAATATCACGAAGTAAACTAATTTCATTAGTAGAGGCTATAAGACCGTTTTTATTACAGTATAAATATGTTTTATTAATGCCATTAGTAATATCCTTTAAAAATTTTGGATTAAAGGAATATAAAGTTTTATTTATTCGTTTTTAATTCTATTCCATAAAAGAAATCTACGTTAAGTGAATATTTTATACAATACAAACTCTATTTGTTTTTTTAAACATTATTTCTATTTTTTGAATATAATATATTTAACTGCTGTCTGTTATCGATCGAGTGCCAAAATAGACTGTTTATAGAAGGCTTTGAATTTAAAATAGCCTGTCTGAAAGTCAAAGTGTATAATTACTTCTTTATCGTCCCATTATCAGTTTTCAATAACGGTATTGTTAAGCTATTTTGGAACTTTCCTTCTCTATTTAATATTGATTCGTCTTCTTCAGTGAATGTAATCTCATTAGCTAGAACCCATAAGTAAACTTTTCTTGCCTTAGAATACCTATCGATTTGACAACAATTAAAGGATTATTGTTTTAAATAGTATCAATATTTTACGCATGATTTATTATTCTTCAGGGAATTGGACTAATATGAATTTTTTGAGCATAAAAAATGTATTTTTATTTTTTGCATTCTTTTCATTTTAATTAATTCGATATTTAAGTAATTAGTTATGCATTATTTTTATAATTATAAAATATTGTAATGTATTTTTTTCTCCAATTTTCTACACCATAATGTGAAATCAAAATTTTCTTCTTTGATTATACTCTTTAAATATTTAAAAATATATATAATCCTCCAAAGAAGACAAGTGTATGAATTAGTTTCCCAGAAATTTCGGAGGTTACAAAAGATTATGGAAATAACATTCCATCTTTGCAAATATATAACACGTTAACATACTGCACCACACTTCGGTGTTCGTGTAGATTGACAATTGAAAAACCCATCTCTGAAAATCACAAGAGATTTCTACTTAGAAATTTCTAAAAGATGCAGTAAATTACAGCAGTTAGGAGGCACAATTCACAGCTCCACTTCAGCTAATACAGCAGGAAACAGCTTCCAAACACAGAGCTCTCTAATACACCAGACAGATAACAGCTTCTGTGCACTGGAGGGAATGATGGGTTTCCCGGGGCACCTAGCTCCGTCTGGAGCTTATCCCCTATCATGATGGTAGTTGGAGCAGCTTGGCGGTCTGTAGTCATCGTTGCCTCTTCGAAGATCGTCTGAAGCTCTTTTTATACTGGCAGGGTGGGTGAGGTGGCGTGTGTCAGGACGCATTGTTATTGGCTAAGTTAAAAGAGGGGTGGGGGTTATGGCTCCTTGGCAAGAGATATTGAGAATTAAGAAAATGAAAAAGTTAAAGTTTTAATTTCTGTGAATTTAGGATTGGAAATTAGTTAAAATAAGATAGATTTAATCTGTTAATCCAGTAGGATGTTTCTGGGGCGTTTAATTTTCTTATTTGGGATATAGTTGGGGATGCTTAAGATTGCATCATTATTAATATTATACAGGTTATCGAAGAATTTAGTGGCGAGTTTTTTAACGAATTTAATTATTGGAGGGTAATCAAGAGCTTTGTACATTTATCTATTTTGCATGAACCATCTTATTTCACAGATTCTTCTAAATAGGTTATTTTGTAGCATTTCAATTAATTTAAAATTAGTTTTAGGAGCATAACCCCACACTGGGCAGGCATAAGTGATTACTGGACGCAAATAAGCAGTGTAAATAAGAATTTTGTTTTTCCTGGTCATTTTGGAGTCTCGAGAGAATAGGGGGTAGAATTTACGAGTTAGGTCTCGAAACTTTTTAGTAATATAAATGAAATGGGGTTTCCAAGTTAATTTTGTGTCCAATATGACCCCTAAGTATTTACATTCCATAGACCACGGGATGATTTGATTTTTAATTTTAAGAGGGGGAAATTTATTTAAACAGTTACTCCTAGAAAAAATCATGGCTTCAGTTTTAGATGCGTTAATAGTAATTTTCTATTTCGAGAACCAGTCTTCAAGAGATTTAAGATGTCTGTCTAGTGCAATGGTAACATATTTAGGGTTGTTGTTACGTGCAAGTATTGCAGTATCGTCCGCGTAAATACATAACATGGTGTTGAATTGTTTAGGGATGTCATTAATAAATATGGAAAAGAGGACCGGCCCCAGCTTAGATCCTTAAGGAACTCCTGCTAAAATTGGTTTAGTGACTGAGAAGACTTTGTTTAATTTCATCCTGAAGGATCTTTCGCTGAGGTAGGAAATTAAGATTTTGACTAGGTGCAGGGGGTACATTGTAAGTAATTAACTTGTAAATAAGGCCTTCCAGCCAAACTCTGTCAAAAGCCTTCTGGATGTCTAAAAACACTGCTGCCGATTTTTGTTTACGGGAGAAACCTTCTTCAATTTATTCTATCACCCTAACTAATTGGTGGGTGGTTGAAAGATCTTTGCGAAAACCGAATTGCTCCGCGATGAGAATGTTATTAATTTCAAGGTGATTGTTCAGTCTGGATAAAATTATATGTTCGGCTATTTTGCTGATTGAGGGTAACAGGGAAATTGGTCTATAGCTGGTAGGATCGGTGGGATCTTTCCCAGGTTTTAAAATCGGTACAACGGCAGCAGCTTTCCATGATTTCGGAAAATATCCAAATTTTAGCATATTATCTATTATAATGGTTAGGAATATTATGAAATTTAGGGGGAGCCATTTAATCATTTTATTGCTAATATTGTCAATACCTGGACATTAAGTGTGTTAATATAATTAGTTACTTCGTCTATTGTTGGGGGGGGGGTGTAATCAGTAAAAATTTGGGGGAGAGAATCCTGAAAGCTTTTGACGGTATTATTTACGAGTTTCTCTGTTTCAAAATCAGTCGTATCATTAGGTTTAAATTGGTTCTCCAGGCTATCAGCCAGGCAGTTTGCTTTGTCAATTTCAGTGTTTGCAATACTTGTTTGGCCATTAAGGGGCGGAATCTTGTGTTTTCTAGTTTTGTGTGATTTAACTAATTTCCATAAAGTACCATCGTCAGTGTTGGCGTCTATGATCCTGTTGACGATGATATTATTTTCAATTAGGGTCCCGAGTTTTTCAATTTCCTTGTTAATTCTATTCATTAGTCTCTTGAAAACCGGGTCTCGGGTATTTTGAAAACTCTTTCTAGCCATGTTCCTATCTCTTATCAGCGTTCGCATTTTGGGATCTACATATTTTTTTATCAAAATTAATGGGAGAGGAGGCTTGATTCTTTGCATTTAGTAAATTTTCCTCGAAGGTTTTAATCTTTTCCTCAAGTTCTTCGCTGTTTTTAAAATCATGTTGAAGGGTGGTTTCTGATTGGCTGAGGATCTGAGAGTATTTATGCCAGTCTGTCTTAAAGGCGGAGACACCGTTCGGGAGAGAGTATTTTAGATAGAACTGTAGTAGTACGGGGTTGTGGTCGGAGCTGAGCTCCGCCAGAGATTCAATTTCAAAGGGATAGTGGAAGTCTTTTACGAGCGTTAGGTCAATTATGCTAGATGAATTGGGACCAAATCTAGTTGGGGTGTTAGGAGCAATTATTTCGAGCCCGGCCTGTAGGGCGAAAATTCCACAAAAAATTTGGCCCTAACCAAATTTTTTGTGGAGATTTCAACGTTCACCAGACTAGCTGGGGATGCAATAGACTAAATATTAGAGGTAATGCCCTATATCACTTCGCCCTACAGGCCGGGCTCGAAAGAATTACTCCTAACACCTTCTGTGCACTAGACTAACCCTCCAGTCTTCACTATTCTCTAGTCAACAAGAGGGCTCAGCTTAGCCAATTATGGTTTTTGCGCCAAAAAAAACCCCTTACAAAACAAAACAAACCAAACTCTAGTCATCAAGGTCAATCGGGCGGTGGTATTTATATTTAACTTGGCGTGAAAATCTTGGACTTTCTCTGGAAGGTTCTCGGCTATCTCGCCTTAATAATAAACCTTAAGCTTAGGGGATGAAATTTTCCAGATCTGTTTTTCTCGATATATTGCCAAGTCGCCAAGAATCTCGCCAAAAGTTTGCCGAGTTGGCAAATTACTGTAAATGCCGTTTTTACATAAATTACGCTCAAATTGCGTGATTTTCGCATCAGAATTTAAGTATTTCAGATCTGTCTGAGATATTTTAAGACGAATACAAATTTTTACAGAAATATTTACGAAATCAGTATTAATACTTTCCTGACACTGTTTTATATAAATCCATCTATACTGAATAGCCTGAAACGCCCGTTCATTGAAACTACGGCGGCCACCGATACGCCTTAATATCACTGTGGGATTTCCTCCTATTTTGATTAATTGTTTGAATAACTATGACGCTTGCTTTATTCATTAGAAACTCTAGCCAAATGAAATTGTGAAAGGCAGGAAGATTTTATGAGGAATCTTTGAGGATATATGGACATGTGTTTGAGTTGTAGCCGTGAACTTAGGGTGAGGGAGGGTTCTCCTTTTGTATATGAAACCCTTCATTACGTCTTTTGAGGAAAATGATTTTTTTTAATCTTTGAGAAGACCGGTAGACATTCCAGTCATCTGAAGTACATGAAATCGAATGTTATTATTAATATGAAAGTAAAGGCACGAGTCAAGTTTGATTCCGAAGAAGTTTTTGATAGATAGCAAAAGCCCATTTATATTCTTATAGAATTGTATGGATATAAATTATATAGGAATCAATTTTTTTCTCAAAAAAATCATGATACGTACGTCGTTTAAAGATTACACTACATTAAAAAAAAATCTATTCATTAATCTTTATACATTTATCACTTAAACATCTTATTACATATTTATTTTAAGATCTTAATAGGTATCTAACATTTGAAAATACAATCCTTTTAAGAGATTTAGTGTCTATCTTAATGCGTTCTAAATATGAATGCATTTTGCTTGAATATACATTCATATTTAGAAGATGTTTACCCTTAACCAGCGGGTGACCGAGCTCCGCTCGGAGAAAACAGGTACCGAAGCTAACTCGAATATTTACATTTTCAATTGTGATTTATCAAAACAATACATGCCATAAGAAAATTTGTGTACTATTCTAACAAAGTTAGTACTATTCTAACATTGTAAACTATTCTAAACAAAGTTAGAGTTTGGAAAGGGAACTATTCTATACAAAGGTAAAGTTTGAAAAGTCATAGGAAATAAAATGTAATTGATAACAAAAAGTTATACAATTAAAGAAATGGTACAAAGTGAGCAGTGTAAAGATGAATGTTGAAATGTCGGACTTTGTTGACAGTTATTTGAAATCGAAATCAGTTCCTTAAATGCTTTTTTGGAAATCTGAATATTTGGAAATTGGAATTTTGAACGAATCAAGAAGAACGAATCTTTTTAGTTAACGAACGAGCGCTAAATTCAAAATTTCACTAACAAATTTCCCTTAATAAAAAGCAATGGAATTAGAATCGTACTTTTTTGAAAGAAAATTTAGTAAAAATGTCAGTTATCCTTATTTTTTTCTGATGAATGTTGAAATGTCGGAAATGTGGGGCAATTTTCGACTTGGCAACCATTCCTCGTATTATAGTATAAGATAAAATTAAAACTTAAGCTCCAAGCATGCGTTACGAGTAAAAAGGAAAAAATTATCTTATTAATGTGTTGCCATCAGATTGACAAAAACTCAAATTTAAAAAAATAAATTATAATTGCGCATTAAACATATAAAAATGCAATTTTCATCAAGTGTCTGAATGAAATGATATATGAATATTGATATAGATGGCATATTGGCTATAGATGGCAGCACGTTACCACTTGAAAATTTAAGTAGCCATTATGGCGAACTAATAAAGTTTGAAAATATCTTATCTGTAACTCCGAACTGCTCAACCGTAGCGCTTCAAAACCGGCGCCAATCGATTTCTCATGGCCAAAAACCCCAGACCCCCAAGTTTACCGGAGTTTATTAATTCTGGGGCGATTTTCGACTTGACAACCATTCCTCGTATTATAGTATAAGATATGTATATATCGTTGAAAGATATGCTTATTTAGGAGATATGCATTGAATATCTCGTACATTATTTAGAAGATATACTTAATTAAGATATTAAAGAATGTATTCTTTACTCTTAATATGACTATTTAGAAGATATTCATTGCTTAAATTTCAATTATATTAAGACTAAAACTTCTTCGATTTCAAGCAGAAATTACATAGTTGTACAATTTAAAACCAAAGGGGATTGGATTTGTGGGTTCTATGTCTTTTGAAATGGTAGATACACCATCTATATAAATGTAATGAAATTTCAAACATAGGTTAAATGCTTACATGTTGGTAGGGTACGACAGTTTGGAAAGGGGATATTTACCAAGTACTGTCTTTATCAACAGACTGCTGTTCATATTTATATTTTTCATTAAAAAATACTTCTTATTGTTTCAAAAAGACTCTTAATTCAATTTATTTATTTTGATCTTCATGAAAAAAAATAAGTAAAACGTTTGCCCTTTTTTATTATAAGAATTGATTCATAATCAATACACTTGAAAGTATTGTGTTAATTTTTAAATTAGTATAATTTATTTTTATCGTTATAACAAAACTAATATCGTTAAAATGTGCCCCAAATTTGGTATGGATATTGTAATATTGATGCAAAGATTACGTATTGTAATTTATAGGTTGTTGACATGCATATGAAGAGTTCTTAGTTTTGAAGCGAATCATTGATTTATAACACTAGGAATACTTTGGAGGGAATCTCATCATTTTGAATTGCGATGATGAAAATGACGGCTGAACTGGCAAATTCCTTTTCCAAACTTCTGTGCCGGATCAAAACTTAGCATTTATCAAATAACTTATACTATAAATAGCTTACTTCGAGCTTAAGAAACTCCAACTGCCAGCTTAGACCTTAGCACCAGGGACCCCAACTTTCTTGAATATATGAAGAAACGAACAAAATAAAAAGTTTTAAATTATAGACGGTACATACAATTTTGAGCCGCAATCAAATAATTAAGAGGACACCCTCCTTCCCCTTCTGAACTTCTGCACTACATCAGCGGTGAGACATTTTTCCTCAATAAATTCAATATATGCCATATCGGGTTATTGGAAATTTTAAAGTGGATCCAAATCGAGAACGTTCCAGTCTTGAAGTCGAGGCCTTCCGAACAGACCACTCTCTACCCATCCACATAACAGAGAGAATATACATTGTATGTTAGTATATTTTCCAGTATAAGCGGACTAAACTCAGATACTTTGGGGAATTACTACTTTGGGGACTCTCTCCCGAGAAATTTTATGTGCAGTTCTCTAGGCCTACACACTATAGTTTGGGCCGGGATGGCCTGGTTGGTAGAGCGTTGGACTCTTACTGCTTAGGCTACGGGTTCGTAGGTCACCGGCCAAAAGATTCCCCGCGTGTGTGGTGACTGCCGCTCGTTACATCTGTCCGTGGTCGCAAAATCCTCCATGTCGAGAGTAATACCACTGAGGTTACTGGATCAAAGGTTATCGTTCTCTGTTCCAGGTCTAAATTACGATCTGAGATGAATGAATGAATTTGCATGAATGTAGTCCGCCCCCTAAAAAGGGCTGTGGCGTGTGAGTAGCTAAGTCGATAAATGACATAAAAGACAACCTGTGTATTCAAGTCATTTCACTCAGTCTACAATCTTCACTATCGGATAAATTATTGTGTAATCAAGAAAAACCAGCATTAGTTTATTTTCATTGTAGATTTAAAGTAAAATTCAAGTGATCAATTTATGCTTTAAATTTCATACTAAATTTACTCCGTTCTAACTCAATACATTTTTGTTATCCTTTGAACATACAGGTGCACTAAATCTCTCTCTCTCTCTCTCTTTGGGTTCAGAAAGATTTAGAATGTACAAATTTATCAAAATCTCAAGACTGGAATTTTTTAACCATTACAAAGCATTCTTAACTATTCAAAAAAGGGGAAACAAAAACAACTCAAAACTTTCATTTCCATCCATATTCTAGAGCAAATGTCCTGCCTATCCCTCGACATACCCTCTTCAGATCGATGTCAAGAAAAATTCCCCGATAGATCAAAACCGGTAGACGTGTCCGTCTACTCCTGGAGAAGAGCAGGACAAATTTCAGAAACATACGAGCAGTTTATTACGTCCCTTCTTGGCTACTAACGAGCTTTTTCATCCTCTAATGGCTACAAAATGAGCTATGAGAAAAGTTCTGACATTTATCGAGGAAGATTAAAGTCAATGTTGGCGTATTCCTTTCAGCCCGACTCGCTCTCCCAAAGTAGAAAATAATTTAAGGGATGCAGGAGGGAAGGGCATAGCCTACTTAGCATTGATTTTCTATTTCTAGAAGGAAGACAGCAAAATGCCCTTTCCCCTTCCCTTGCTGACTGGAAATGCCCGCTCGCTTTCTAGGTGGAGAATGTTGCGACTGTTTTTAATAGGATTAATTGGAATGAGACCGCAGCTTGGGAGAAATGCCACAGTGATGGGTGCGATGAATGCAGGAAACCGAAACTGAAAAATTTGTTAGAGAAAAGCAACAGCAAATATATTTGTCTTGATTTGTGAGAGGGGGTCAATGGCAAATATAGTTGTCTTGATTTGTGAGAGAAAGTGAAAGGCAAATATAGAAGCCTTGATTCGTGAGAGAAAGACAACAGCAAATATAGTTCTCTTGATTTGTGAGAGAAAGACAACGGCAAATATAGTTCTCTTGATTTATGAGAGAAAGACAACAGCAAATATAGTTCTCTTGATTTGTGAGAGAAAGACAACAGCAAATATAGTTCTCTTGATTTGTGAGAGAAAGACAACAGCAAATATAGTTCTCTTGATTTGTGAGAGAAAGATAATAGCGTAAATAGTTAGTTCTTTTGATTTGTGAGAGAAAGGTAATGACATATATAGCTTTCTTGATTTGTGAGAGAAAGACAAAAGAAAATATTGTTTTCTTGATTTGTGAGAGAAAGGCAACAGCGTATATAGCTTTCTTGATTTGGCGTGATGGGCAACAGCGTATATAGCTTTCTTGATTTGTGAGTGATGGGCAACAGCGTATATAGCTTTCCTGATTTGTGAATGATGTGCAACATCGTATATAGCTTTCCTGATTTGTGAGATATAGGTAACGATGTATATAGTTTTCTTGATTTGTGAGATATAGGTAACAATGTATATATAGCTTTCTTGATTTGCGAGAGAAAGGCTGCAATAAATATAATTTTCTTGGATTTATTTAAAATTGGTTCAATAAGCAAATTCCGAAAGGATATTATCAGAAAATTTTGGTATTGAATCGGAATGAATGATTGATTAATTAGTTTGATTTCTAAAGGTAATGAGATAGCAGAATAAATGCTAATTTATGAGTTGAAAAGATGGAAGTAACCAAGAGTGTTGGATTTGAAAAAGAATAGCAACAATATGTATAAAATTTTTTTATTATTTAAATGAGCCAGCTGGGAAAGCGAATGACCAGAAATGTTTGAAATTGAGATGCAATCCTTCCCTCTATCACCATTGTAATTCGTATTAGTAATATAAAACAGGACATAAAATTTGTTATTTTTCTAAAACCTTTGAAACAATAACATGAGAAATGTGAACGATAAATGAAAATAACGGTTACCAAAAGTGTAGTAATAGAGTATTTAAGAGAATTAAAAAATAAATATAAAAATTATGGTTATTTCAAATGGACTGTCTTGGAAGGTTCGATCACCAGAAATTTTTGTTGCTGAGATACAATAGTAATCTTTAAGTATTGAAATTTGTATTATATAAAAATATAGAATTTGGTATTTTTCTAAATATTTTGAAACAGCAACCAAGTAAATACGACAGTGACGAAGTGAAAAAAAATTATTCAAACCGAGAGTGCAGAATTTGTAAATCAAAATAATTTCTTAAAATAATTATTCCAACGAATAAGTTTGGAAAGATCACAACAGAAAAAGTTTGGTTTTGAGAAGCAGTAAGTGACCAGTTAAGAAATGCAATTAATATTTTCATTCTATAAAAGTATTTTTTCTAAAAACTTTAAAACTGCTTTAAAAATTTGCGGGAAATGTGATAGTGGTGTGTGGAAATAAAGAGAAACTGGAATGCAGGATACATTAGAGAGAAAATAAATTATAAGTATTGTTTTCTCGAAACTATTATTCCAATGAATGAGTACGGAAAAGATTATATCATGTTTGGTATAGCCATATGCTATGCAAAGAAATGCATTTTGCTAGTTTATGTAAAATTATTTGAATTTTGATAATTTTCTACTATCATGAGACAACGAAAAATGCTTCATGAATGAAAATAACAAAGGAAAATTAGGGTGTCAAAATTACAAGAAAGGTACATTTTTCCAAAAATTTAATTTATTTCGATGATCGAGTAAGGAAATACATTAATTTGTATATTTTTCATTGTAACGATGGATCTTTTAAGGTAAATGTAATTCAGCCGATGTCCTGATTCAGGGGTAGCGCGTCTTCCCTGTGATCTGGGCATCCTGATTTCGAGTCCAGGTTCTGACATGGTTGTTCTTCATCTCTTTTATCTGTGAGAATATGAATCCCCCCTCTGTAAAAAGGGGCTGTGCAAGCGATTGTGATGAGTGAGTAGCAAAAGTCGTACCCTTCGCCCTAATTAGAGATACTTAAAACAAGAAATGCACCCTCATTTTAAATAGCTGACTGCATCAGCGAGCTTTTCCATAGCAAGTGCCATTAGAAACAACAACAAATGTGATTATTATTTATGTAAATATCTATAAAGCTTGAATTAAACGTTTGAGGCATGGGGAATGTGACAGCAATAAGTGAAAATAATGAATGAAACTAAGGATTTATGGAGTATTAGAAAGGAGAATCAATAAGTATATTTTTCTTAAAATTATTGTATAGAACTTTTTTAAGACGTCAGTAGTTTTTAGTATTTAGGTGCTGGGACAGTTTAATTTATGAAAATAAAATAAATTAGAGAGTATATGGTACAGGATTTAAAACTAAATAATATCTCAAAATCGTTCTATTGTCGAGAGACGACTTATGGCATCATTGCGAAAGTATCTAAATGGATATTTTAACTTCGAAATTAATTCAAGCAGAACTTTCAGCCAACTTTATATAGTTAAATTTGCTTATTTAAGTTATTGTATTTATAAACATTGATTAAAGAAGAAAAAAGATTTAAACACGCACTTTCAAATCAAGTAGGTTCTTAAGTTGTTTTTTTTTGTTGTTGTTGTTGTCATCTGAATGAAAAATAATATTTACATATTTTGGGTCTAGTTATGAAGTTGAATAAAAAAATTGAATCAATTTAAATAATTCAAATACATTTTAAGATGCCTTTCACTCAAACGTCAAAAGAAAATGTTTTGCAATTTTTTATTTTATTAAACTGTGTATAAGATCATAAGATCGATTTGAAGTTATTAAAGGTCATTAAGTTGATTTGGCAATAATGCTTGAGTTTCACGATTACAGGTTTTAAGTTCAAAACCCAGATTTTTTAGTTTTACTTGTACTCCTGAAAGTCAACCGGTATAACCGGTATCTGACCGGTATAAAATTACATTCCCTGTACAAAAATATTTAATGCGTCAACTCCGTACAGCTTGTTAATGCAGTAAAGCTGCATAAAAAATCGGAGCAAACTCAAGCTTGTCAGTTCGAATGTACAAAAATAGTATTAAATAAGCTTATCGAAATGTATCATTACAAAATACAACAAGCTCTACATAACTTTCTACTTAATGAGGTTTTTACATTACATTATAAAAATCAAGGGCACATGAAGCATCCCCTATGTAATTCGAATTGATATTTTCTATATCCATTTTTTATTGCTGTAACAGTATTATAATGTTCCGATCGTATCTGAAACTTGCCAATAAACTCGGGGATGTTCAAAAAGCAGTCGTCCTTGTATTTCTGCTTATCTTTTGGGGATGGAAAATCCAGTTCTGCTGATGCCACCGGTCACTTTAATATTCCCCCAGCCGCGGTGAAAACACTTACTTTTCATCAAACCGCTGAAACAACACACTCCAACGCACAATCCTCTTTAAAAGAAATGGCCATCCCAACTCGAAACGACCACAACTTCAATATCTTCCATTCCACGCTCTCCCCCACCAATCTAAAGCCCTAAAAACCCAAACCTAGGGGGAGCGATGCCATCTCTTCCCTTAAGGGGTTCTAGGGGGAGGAAGAATCAGAAAAAGTTGGGGAGGGGAGAAGCAGGAAAGAAAAACACCAACCAGCTCCCACTTTTTCAGAACCATGGGAAAACTGGAATGTACTTAAGCAAAATTCAATTGGATCTGACTTGTGGTGATTCGAAGGAGTTCCCAGAACATTTTATGCTGAACGTGAGGGTCTTCCAGCTGCTAGAATCTGGGATTTTTTTTCTCCACTCCTACTTTCTCAGCTTCACTCCCAGAAATTATGACGAACGATATCAGGATGGTTGGGGTGGGGGTGGAGGAATATTAGGGATGCCTTTTCCGTCCCTGGAGAGGGCCTGCTCGATATGAAAAATAACTGTCATCAAGGGGCCTGATGGCTGACGGTTTGTTATCGTTAGACGGCATGGATCATTTAGCTTGTGCTCCAGGTTTTAGTGAAATTAGGTATGAATCAGACTCGTTTTTTTATGGTGAATTTAAATTTTACTGAGGTAGGTTCGATGGGAAGATAAATCGAGAGGAAAAAAAGAAGGGGATGTAGGTAATCTTTGGTATGCATTGAGGGAAGTGTGAAAATAATTTTTAAAAAGTAAGGAAAAGAATTATTTGCAATATGAAAGATTGATTCTACTTATCAAGAAGACGTTTTTAATTTTTGTTAAACAAAGTGGATAGAATTAAAGCATTTTTTTTTCAAGTATTGGAAAAAAATTGCAGTGGTTAATAATACCGATATTTCTATAATTCTGAAAACGAATTTCTGAAACTAATGAATGCATGACTTTTTACAAAAAAATGTAGTTTGAATAGCTACGTATAATTAAAAAAAATTATTTAAAAGTTTTAATGTATCTTTATCGTGAAATTTAAAGTTCAAATTTGCCAAATGGTTGGTTACATTATAACTGAAACAATATCCTGGTGATTAAAATCACATTATAAAAATCCCACAACCAAAAAATTATTTATAGTAAGGAAAATATTAATAAAATGTAAATTTAAAATAAAAATAAAATGAAATCTTCAATCTCAAATATCAAGTTATCATGTAAGTACATTATTGCTTTTTAAGTCATTATTTACCTTAATTAAAGGCGTTTACGAATTTAAGCCTGTTTGAAACAATTACGAGACGTCTCTATTGATCTCTATATATGTATATATAACAATATTTTAAAAACTTTCATTTTCAACTTTTCTTGCTGGCAAGCAACTCTTCGGAGCTTGACCGATTTTGAGATAAAATAACAGCTACTGTGTCTTAGTTCTACTTCAACCTTTTAAAAACGCATCTGCTGTCAACAAAGCATACGCAATAATGAAGCAATATTCATAAAAGATTATCAACTTTTTAAAAACGCATCTGTTTTCAAAGAAGCATACGTAATAATAATAATGCAATACTGGTAAAAGTATTTAAATATTGAAGACATCAAAACCTCCTAACCAAAACAATTTCGCGTTCTCACATGATAATGAAAATTCGTTCATACCACAATTATTTTTGTAACTAAATATATATTTTTAATTGTATTTTTTGTGATACAATTATTAATACAAAAATTGGTATTTTTCCAACTTTCCGATTAAATTCAACTATAGCACCGCCATTATAATTTATTGGTATTTTATACGCATTTTTATCAAAAAAAATTGAAAACTAATTTTTTAATATTCACTTTTACTAGTTGGAATAGGCATGTGAAATTTACAAAAGGAAATAAAAACCTATAGAAATATAGGCATAAGATGTATCGAAGAGTTAAATAAGTTAAAACTAAAGAAAAAAGCAAGCATAGTAATTCCTCTTCGCAACTCATAGTAATTAAAATTTCATTTAAGTTCCCAATTGACATAATTTTATCCTTTTAATATTTAGTTTCACTGGTTTTAGTTCTTGATTTAAATGATAGCTAATTATAATGATGAAATTTTAAACATTTTACTTATATAATTCTCGAAGTTATTTCGTATTCAATAGATTGTACAGATAAAGATTTTTTTTTTAAATTTAATATTCAAGATTTTTTAAGGTTAGCAAGTTAATAAATCCTGATTTAAAAAAAAAAATCTTTCATTTAATTTGTAGGTTTTTACTGTTTTTTTTTTTTCACCTTCTTATATCTCCCTTGTATAGATACCCCCCACATAAAAATAACCCCCCAATGACGACTGCAAATGTTACTTGACTTAAATGTATTGTAACGGATTTTGAAATTTTAAATTAAAACTAATATATTAAAAAATAATTATACAAGAAGGGATGTTTTTCTGACCAATAAATCGAGATTTTAGTCTTTTCTTTTCTTTTATATTTCATATTTTTACATAGCTTATTTTGAAATATTAAATGTTTTTTTAAAAAAGACAATATTTTTAAGATGATCCTAAGTTTGAATATATAGCATAGAATGTATATATTACTTTTATAAAATATGAATTTATATACTAAT
>JAOUZG010018352.1:777226-801477 GCA_026289955.1 Argiope argentata | reverse complement strand
ATAGTACCAGTGTTGTTTTTAAAAATGGGATGTTAACATAACTAAAAATCTGTTAAATATTAACACTTCCACCCAAAAAAATCCCTTATGTTTCAGTGGTGTAGGAATTGGGAGGCCTTATTTGAAAACAGTTTTCAAATGACCAAATATGTTCGTTTATTATCACTATACTGCCATAAAAAATAAGCCGTTGATCTAATAAAATTCCCATTCACCTTTATTCTAGTAATTCGTCTTTATTCTAGTAATAATATTTAATCTTTCTCCTTTTCTTTCCAATTGCGTGCCGTTAACTTAAAATATTCATAAATAAATTTATACACGTTTATTGAATTCAAAAAGCTTCTGCATAAATTTACGTTAACTGATATACTATCATCAAAGCTTTTTTAGAATAAATTTAACCTTGTATTCGCATAAATAAGTTAATGTCGCTTAGTCTACCGTCGAAGACAATTCTGCGAAATAATAATCTGTTTGCATAGCTTTTCTCCAAAAAATTGATTTTTTGACATTATTATTTATTCTGAAGCATTAAGGCTCTTCAAAGATACATTTTGTGAAATTATATATTTTATTTTTATTCAGCTTCCTTTTGAGTTCATGTAAAAAATATATTCTTGAGAGAAATCCACTTACTAGCAATTATGTTGCCATAATTCAAGCCATAATATATTTTTGAAACATGCAAATTTTTGAGAAAGGTTCTTTATCTAATAAAAGTGTATTTTTATTTCTTCTCGTGTGTTTTAACGTTCAGAGAATTATAACAAAATAAATCAGTTCGTTAAATTGAATGAGTGTTTGAAAGAGATTTTTTGATTCTGGATGTATATTAGATTTAATTTTCTTTCGTGAATTGTAAGGTATAAAAGTAAAATTTTACTTAACTTTTTTTAACCTTTTCAAAATATCAATATCGAAATATTTTGCTATTAATATCATTACTTAACTTGTATGTTCGTAAATGTCAACTTTATGAGAATACAAAAATTACAATAAATTTTCATTGGTAAAATGATAGGAAATTATTAATTAGGAAATTTATCTGTATATGAATCTTGATAAAATGAATGAATGAAGGATAATATTAATTAATCTTGATAAAATGAATAAATTTTTAAATAATAAAGGATAAAGATAATAAACTCAACTGCTTCGTATTTTCAATAATTTTCCACTGGCTGATATTTTGGTGATTTCTCAAAATTAATGTTTTCATCTTTTACGATCATTTCGGTGTTCGAAATAGCCATGTGTATGCGGAAAACTGAAATTTATACTTCGCTCCGATATGAGGAAATATTGTAGAGGATAAAGAATCAAGGGAAAGCAGTTATCCTAGTATCTGTCTCAAGAGGCGTCATTAGACACTAAATTTCTATATTTTTATTGATGAACATGATAAGGCATTATTTTTTATTCCCTTTATTTCAAATTTCATTTGCTCTTTTGAAATCTTTTCAGTTCATGACCCTTTAACGCTTAAATTCAAACTAAAACATTTGCTTATAGCTTATTTAGAACTGAAAACGTAGGGCAAAATTTTATTAAAATATTGTTTTGATTCAGGAAATTTCTATCAAGTAGAGCTTTGCACCATTCAAGTTTTGGAAAGTGCGAATAAGAGAGGGTTTCCTTGAAGCACGAAAATAAATAAAATAAGATGCCTGAAAAAAGTTGTGATAAAATTGCTTTATAATGTGTTTTCCTAACCAATTGACGCCAAATTTTGATCTATAACTAATATTTTAAACACAATCGCTTAACAAATTTAATATACTTAAATCAGTATTTTTGATGCATTTAAATGTTTCTAAAGTACAAATCGACAGGTAGTTAACCCCTTGTGGCATTTAGTTTATTGTTTTACAATGTCTGCATCATAAACATTTAATCTGATAAATTTAATAACTGATATAAATTTCAATAAATAACTCAATAAATTTATAACCATATAATTTTCACCATTTAGTTATGTTAATTTATATTCAAGCCGAAGACTTCCTCTGAGTGGATCTTGCTCAAAATTTGATAGAAGTCTGTAAATCTGTTGCACATACAACATTTTTAATATCAAACTCATAGCTGTTTTGAATGATCTTTGTCTAAGACAGAGAGATAAAATGTTAAAATTATGATTTTCAGGGAGATTTAAGGCGACCAGGGACCTTTAAAATGCCTTTTTGCATTTTTCACCTTATCAATTTGAAATTTTCCCAGGCATTAAGAGTAACACTATAGGAGATGACACCAATTTTTTAAAATTATTATTATTAATTTATTTATGAGGTAGGAGGTTAATATAATATGATATTAGCGATAAATAAAATCATATTACATATTTTTAAAAAGGTTCCAGGTTCTCCAAATTCGTTCGAAAGCTCTTCAATTTTTATTATTGCTTACTTTAACCCTTTCGAAACAAAGGTTGGGATTGATCTTGAAGCTTGAGTAAGATTTATCAAAATTGACCAATGTAATATCTCAAAACTACTTAATTAAAAAACAGTAGTTTTGAGTTATTATATTTGTTAATTTTGATAAATCGTACTCAAACTTCAAATTAATCCAAAACTTTGTTTCAAACAGAGTTAGAGTAAGCAATAATAAAAATTGGAGCGCTTTCGAACAAATTTGGAGCGCCTGGAACATTTTTCATTCACGTTATTTATCGCTAATACTATATTACCCCCCTAACTTATAAAGATATTTAAATAATGCTTTAGAATTTTATGTGTCATCTTCTATAGTGTTACTCTTAATGCCTGGAAAATTTCAAATTGCTAAGTCAAAAATTGCAAAAAGTCATTTTAAAGGTCCCTGGTCACCTTATCGTATAAAGATTCATCAAAATCTCAAGTATGAATTTCTTGGCTGTTACAACTGTTCATATTTCAGATACGAGAGTGTAAAAATAGCAATATATAGCAAACACATCCTGATGTTCCAAGTAAAATTGGTTAGAACGACTGATAGCAAACTTCCGCAAAATTTCAAAGGCCCATAGTAATGGTTAGTAATTTTTATAAATTCTAACCCCGAAATTATTCCTAAAATTGAGTTCATTTTCCCCGATAAAAATTGAAAAACGGGTGAGGAAGGCCCTCGTGTTCTCTTTCCGTCTTAGCATCCCGCCACGTTATATGATCAGGAGAATTGTTCCAGTTGATGGATCACCTTACTTATTCGACGAATGTCTGCATGGTTTCTGGATTAAAAAAAAATTGATAACGTATAGAACAAATAGCTTAAGATAAAACCGAAAAATAAAGTCGATTTTTTTCCACCAATTTTTTTGTTCTAAAATCTTTAGACGAAATTCCTTGGAAAGAAATGGGATTTTGTATAGCATACCGTTATTATCTACTTAATTTGTGTGACAATATATTAATAACAAATAATACTTAATAACAAGTTTTTAAAATCAATTCCTACTTAGGTCAACAACAAAATTATTTAATTTTTATTAAATAATAACAATTAATGGAAATAACTTATGAGCAAATTATCGATTTTTCCCAAGAATTCAAATTATATTCTTTACCTTCTCCTGAAAAAGCTGAAATCTTCGCATTTTACCGATCAAGCTGCTTGTTGTCTGTTGATTTCAATTTTCATCCTAAACTGTTAAAACTTTATTTAAAGTATTAAAAATTAATTAAGCTTAACACTTTGCTGACCGGTGACGAGTTAACTCGTCTTTTCATGTCCAAACGTTGTTGACCCGTGACGAGTTAACTCGTCATTGCACTTGCATTATCTGCTTCTATTTATAACACCAAGGACGATATAGAACATTGCAAAAACTTTAGTCTTGTTCGCTCTATAACAGAAAAATTACTTTTCCTAGTATTTACATTTTTATTAGAATTTTAGTAAAATTCCAAACATTTCAGCCATAATGGAACGTATCGGCGAAGAACTTTTTGATGTTCAACAAAATTCATTGGCGTTCTTTTAGAACGTTTTACTTTCATATTCAATTACAAAAGAGTAGCCGGTGACATGACATAGTTTCTTTGTAAAATTGCCGGTCACCAAAGTTTTAATTAATGAATTAATATTTTTAACTGTAATAAAATCAAATGTAATCCACTACAAGTTGAAAGTATTTTATTAATATTTGAAAATTTGGAGAAGCTATATAAATATAAATACAAGGAGAGTGTGAACTAATGGTAGGAATTGAAAAAAAATTTACCAGCAACATTGATTACTAATTCTAAATAGAATTTATATACATTTACAATATATTGCAGCCAACGCAAATTGGGGCAAAGCAAATACAGGAATTTTCTACACCAGTTGGGGTAACGCAATACGGATTAGAAATTTTAATTTCCCTTATTCTGTTTATTTAAATTCAAAAGTACTTCAAAACGAATCTAAAAAATCTATTAATTAACAATGCTTAGTTTTAAACGTATCAAACACCAAGAAAATAAACAGAATCGTTTGAAATAATCAAAAACATGGTAAACTGAACCTCATTTGTATGGTAAAAAACAAACCGAAGTATTACTCGTTTGGCGATGTGGAAAGTTAAAGTTTTAAATAATAAAAAAATAACCAAATTAATAAGTTAATATTTGGAAAAACTGTATTAACATCTAGTGTTATACACTACAAGTCTTTAAAAAATGGATTTGAACTTGAGTGGATGAATGAAAAGTATTTTATTTGCAATTGAATCTTTTAACAAGGTATAAAAATATAGAGAGAGCGTGAACTAATAGTAGGAATTGAAAAAAGAATTTTTAAGTCAATACGAAATCTATTAATTTCTAATTATATTTGACTTTATTTTGACTGGTTTGAGAAGGGTTGGAGTTAAATGTTTTATGTGATTGAACGTTCTAAAGCAAATTAAGCCTCTGACACGTCAGAAGAAGGCGAAAAAAATCAAATATTGCAATGTGAGTATCTCATTTTCGTTTCGTCGCTCCAATATTAAAAATCTTTTTCTACTCGGATTGACTCATTTTGTGCACTTGGTAGCAAGAAAAATAATTGTGTTCAGTATTTCGTAACTAAATATGATTCTAAATTTTCTTTTTTAACTATTCATGCGGTTATTACTCGATCGCTTTTTCACATTTTTTATTCTTGTAAAATATTCAAATACTATTTCACAAGCACAAGGTTCCCAAAATCAAAATTTTTCCTCACTTTCCATCTGTTTCTTTTTGACGGTACTAACTTTAATCATCATCAACAAACTCTGTTAATAATAAAGATGAATGTGTGCGTGTTTAATTTGGTACTCTACAGAGTTGATGAATTGATTTATAGCAATTAAAAATATGTTTACTTTATTGACGTACATTTACTTTGAAGTGTGGAATTATTTTTGAATTTTTAAAATTTTATCAAGTATTTTTATTTTAAAAAACACTATTCGAATTTTTTGGGTCTTTTCTAAGTTTATTTCCGAAAATGTAATTGGACAAATGTGAATTTCGCACCATTTTAAAATTTAAAAACTGTTTTTGTTTGTAATAAAGATTTAATAATCGTATATATTTTTACGAATTTTGGTATATATATATTTTTTAAAAAATGCAACTAATTTCCTTTAGCAGATTGCATTATTGCCTTGAAATTCAAAGAAATAAGAAAGGTTAAAAAGAAAGGATATTTTTAACATGAGTATGCTTTTATGAACTAAATAAAATATTAATGATACAAAACTGCAAAATTTAAAAAATAGTTATTAACGCAATTATATGTTTTATATAAAAACATATATTTGCATTTTTAGTACCTTCATGATGCCAAGCGGGTTATTACTTTCGGAATTGTTTATGTGGAACTATATGAAACAGAGCACATGAAAAACAAATCAGCTGTAATATCTGATAGTTTAAAAGGATCTTTGACAAGAAGATATAATAAAATGGTTTAATTAAAATTTAATTATATCAATATCCCCTAGCGAAGAAACTGATCTCAAAAAGCGACTAGAGAACAATTTAAATAGCATCTAGGACTATTATATTATCTTCCTGTTCATACGTCACTGATCGTCTTTTAAATATTCTATTTATCTATTAATCCATGACTGAATGATCAGAAATGTAACTTATCATTTGAGAGGGCTTTTTTTTAATCAAGAAACAATTATCATTTCAGAAAATTTAAGATATTCATTAAAATAAATACTTACGTTAATAAATACTCACATAAATTATGCGATCCAATTTCGAAAACATTGCTGTTATTTAAAAAAGTTTAATTATTCATTAATAATTATTGGTCGAGTGATGCGGCATTAGAATTATTCTACGAAATGTTTTCCAGATGCACTTATACTTAAAAATGTTTTTGGAACTTGGCTCGCTACTGTATACCCTATGAGCTGAAGGCAGATGCGGATTGCCCTAAGCCCGAAATCACAATCGGAGAACTTGCAGCTGAGTAACATATCCGTTGGACCAAAAGTGACATTTCGATCCGAGGGATATTATCTGGCTTATAAAGTTCTTACCAGAGAGTCGGTGGTTAGACTAATGACACAATTTCTCTAAGCATATGGCGACCCTGTATGAGTTATTGTGGTTATTGGACTGTTGTATTTAATGCGTCTGAGGACTTTTGTTACCGGTAGATTGCACACGACAACAGTACGAAACTGCTCATGAAGGTTCATATTTCAAGGACGCTGATCACGTCCGGATCAATATTAAGGCAGATGTGAATTGCCCTAAGCCCGAATTCGAAAGCTGATGATTTGTAGCCGAGTAACATATCCGTTGGATCAAAAGTGACACTTCGGTTCGAGGGATTATATCTGGCTTATAAATTTTACACCAATTTTTACAATATCACCAAGATATTGCCCATATTTTGGATTATTAAAAAATTCCTCTCGACAAGCTGGAAGGCAAAGACAGATTCCTTTAAGTAAATTTACTGTGTGGTAACATAAATTGTTGTTGTTCGAAACAATCAAATTAGGGCGTGAAAATCACTTTTCAGCCTCTAACTTTTAATATATTGAAGTTATCGAAAAAATTTAAAGGCAAAAGTTGTTCTTAATACGACCTTAATTTACCAAGGTTTTATTTTAATATCCTCTTTATTAAGAAAGTTATGCGAATTGGAAATTCCACCCCCATCACTACCATTTCTATGCCTTTGAGCTAAATGATTCACATACGAACTCGACCGAGATTTTTATATCTCCAGCAATTTATTTCACGTCAGCACTTTAAACAAAATTACCCTACTTTTCTTGTTCTTAAGATGGCGTGGGCAAATAGGGGTTCATGGTGGCCTGGTGGTAAGATCTCGACTTCAGAACTAGAGGATTTCAAGTTCGGGACCCGATTCCACCGAAGAACCGTCGTGTAAGCTGGTCTGGTGCACGTTAAAGCCGTCCATAACAGAAGTCCTCCCACTGGTGTGATGTGGTCCTCGTCATCTGACCGCTGTTAAAAATGACGAGGTCCATCCCAAAACAGCCCTAATGTTGCTTTAAAATGAACTACTAATATAACAATTAAACATAAACAAAGAATCATACACATATAATAAACTTTTCAATGATTGGTGGTTTGAGGTTCTATTGAACATGACTGGAGAAGAACTGAAGAAAGAAAATTGTCCACTAGTTTTTGAACATGTCTTGAGATTCCTTATAATAGATATTCTTCTTATAAGAATCTATCTAAATGCATCTTAGAAATGTAGTGATACACTGAAGAAATCGAGTAACATCATCAATTTCTTCAGTACAGATACCAACTTGTGGTGACCAAACATGTCTCCTGCCTCCAATTCAGCCAACACATCACCAGCATTCAGTTTTTGCTGTTTACGGCACAAAAGCATTAAGCACGCCACTAACAAACTCTTTCCCAGTTCTTATAGACGTATGGCGCCTCCACTAGAGGGTGCGAATGATAATCTTAATGCCTTAAGCCTTACATTAAGTTGGCGATATTGCCTTTGAAAGCAAGGAATGACCATTTTCATGGAAGACTTAATCTTGTAATAGACCTCCACACATGCGACGACAGGAAGTGTTTACGCGCTGCGAGACTGCTGATTTCGTCGGATATGCTCATATAATCCGCGAATTTATGCTTTTGTTCGCACTCAGAGAACCCCTGAAAAAAAAACTTCCATTGTCGGCGATTGCGGATATTGAATGAGCGCTTAAAGGGGACTTGTTTGTTGCCGAATAAGTTATTGATATGGAAGCATATTGATATTCCCAGGCCCGATATGGTGAAGTGGTGTACCAGGTGGAAGATATTGGGGCTCGATGGATTGGGTAATTGATGAAAACTGGACGTAAAAGCGTTTATAAAAACAAAAGCATGGAAATACACTGGGAAATAATACTTGAATGAGTAAGGAAGAATGAAATTTCAATCCATTTCTAAGGCTGCTAAAATGACCCGTAGTGGGACAGATGCGTACACTTGTTGTGCGTACCAGTCGTAAAACTGTCAATCAACGGTCTTGTTTCCAAGGCGGTTTTGTTACTGTTAAAGGATCACTTCTAGAAGAGGTTGCAACATTTTAAACGTTATCTTAAAAATGTCAGATTTGGCGAAAGTTAGCATGGTGTTTAACTCAATTTGGAATACTTAATGACTTATTGTTTAATACAGTATGGTGCATTTTAAAATTCATTAAACAAAGTTTCCACTTTGTTTCCGATGAAACATGAATTGCTTTTTGATGAATTTAGTCAAAAATGTATGATAAAAATCAGTGAATTTCTTCTCATATAAATGCTGCATCCCCTTCGAAAAAATAATCTAGATTTTAGAAAATACTTTACTTTACATAAATTCCACGATTTGCATTAAACTAAAGAGTTTCGTTTTCATTAGTTTTGATTTTGTTTCTTTTTGATTCATTTGTTTAATTCAATGAGTTCGGACACTGAAATCTATGTTATTTAAATATAAGTTGTTTATTAAGTTGGAAGTATAAATAAATGAAGTTAATATTATTGAAATGATTTGTAAGACGGAATTAAATACAAAAGCAATTCTTGATATGCCGTAAGTAGTAAAAAAAGCTTTCATCCACGGATTTTAATTTTCCAGGTCATATAAGTTTTTAAAAACCTAGCTTCACAGTGGAAGTACCATGACAAATTTAAAATTTTCTGTTTGTCATCGTAAAATAAAAAATATATAAAAAACATTTTACCGAAATAAATTTTAAAATCTTAATTTACACATCACAGTAAGAATTTTTTCCCTGCATTTCCAAATTTTTCAGATTATTCTTTCTGTTCTCCCAGATTTATTCGATTTCCTTTTCAATTTTTAATTTGAGGAGTACATTTCTTTGTTACATTTTTTGACTAATCACTTTCTTTTGAGGTTTGTCATATTTAAATACTTCTTTATCTAACTAGAATATTATGTTTACTTATCTGCATATGCATTTAGTGATTAATAGTTATTATAAGTAGTTATTATTCTTCATATGCTTCCTAAACATTCTACTTTCACAGCATCAATGGAATATCAAGAGAATACAGGATTTTCAATTAAATATCATGAAAGACAAAAGAAATCTCACTCAGAATATTTTAAAATAATATTCAATACAGTGCCATGTTATAAAAATGAAATAAATAGTTAATGGATAAAATTTTAAAAAAGTAGTAAAAAAGGGCTTTCTACCATATTATTACACAATTTTCTTGTAATGTCACAATTAAAATATCTCGAATTTCAATTTTAATTCATAAAATAACATAAAAACTGTTTCAGGAACTTAATAAACTTCCAGATAACACACACGCACGCACACACACACACACACAGAGAGAGAGAGAGAGAGAGAGAGAGAAAGGAATTTCTAACACAGGAGCTTATGCTTTAAATTTGACAGGAATCTTCAAATTTTTCGTTTAAAATTATTCAAAAATTCAAGTGTGGAATATTCTAACTTTAATCTAAAAATTTTAATTCACAAAATAAGACTTTCTTCCAAAAATAAAATTGAATAGTATATATATTCGTCTATCTGCCTATTTAAAACATAGACATTTGAAAGTAGAGATAATAAATTTAACACAAAGATATTTATGAGAAAGTGCAATTAATATTTGGAGAAGTGCATTTCAGTGACACATTTTTAGAATTGCATTTTGTTATTTTAGATTTTTTTTATTCATAGATTTTTATTTAAGAACTATGTTAAGTATAGTTTGACACTGAAGGAATAATGCTGATAGTTGATATGATTTGCAAGCGTTCTTAATATATTTAGTCGCATATTTTATACTTTCCACCTTTGGCCATCCTGTTTGTCAGCTATGATTAATGATTGATGAGAATTTCAATTGTCCCCACCACAAAACGTTCTTAAACTTAAAATTTTGATATACATATTAAGTATGAAAAAAATAATACGGTAAAAAATTTGATATCATTAAATTTTTTTAATTTTAAAATGTTGTAAAAATTATTTTTATTGTAAAATTTTAGAAAGGTATCATGGAAAAAAGTCAATGTTTCTGTTAATTTTTTGTTAGTTAAAATTTCAAAACAAAAAAAAATCTTTTTTCTGGTCTTATTTGTACAGAGCCATTACATGCACACAAATACAAAAAATTTTTCTTTGTGTTTAAGCCTCAAAATTCAATTAAAAGGTCAATACTTTTCCTCGCCAAATACTCTTGTTAACAAACAACATAAGTTTTAACAAACCTAGACTAATTACTCCCTTTCCCCCTTTTTTTCAATGAGCTACGCATGATTTATTATACTTTTACGACCTGTACGCAAAGAAGTTGTACGCATCTGTCATACAACCAAATGACCAGAGATTTCGAAACTGAAATTATGAAGTACATGCCATAAAAATATTTAAAAATGGAGACTTTGTTTTCAATTGGTGAAAATCAAATTCAAATAAAAAGAAATCATTTTATTTCTGTAGAAGATAAAGATAAAATAATATTTAATATTTTGAATTTAATAGAACGTGATTGAAAAATAGAAATAAGCTATTAATTGTTCCTTCTATCTTTTTTTGAAATTCAGTAAGAAAAATCAAATAATAAGAAAAATACATCGAAATCTTGCAGGTAGTTTACGTTAACTTAAACATTTTTAGAACATCCTGAAATTCTCATTGACCTGAGCAAAGAATGACGAACCAATATGAGGAATTTGCAAAGATTCCGAAAGAAGTTTTTAAAGCAAAATAAAAATGATTTTTGTTAAGTTCCAAAAGGAATACATGGCAAAATAACGGAGATAAAAATTAATGCCAATTGTTTTTCAATATATTTTGAAAAGTAAGCCCTCATCTATGCAAAGATATGTTGTGATTGGCTCTTTTCACAAGTGTTTTGAACGGTGATATATTACAAGTCTGCATATCGTATTTGTAATACGATATATACCACAGAAACAACAAGAGTTAAGCTGTGGCAGATGAAGGCCGAGGTAGAAACCCGTGTAGCCAGGGCCTGTTACCGAGTGAGATAACCACAATACAGAAGTGTACTTGAATATCGTAGATGTTATATTGCTAATGAAGTTAGCTCCACAGTATTCCCTCACCAGTGAGACGAACGATTTTAAAGCGCCAAGCATTATGGAGAGCGTGTGAGTGCGTTGGCATGCGAATTTATGAGTTAGATGCGTCAAGTGTGTCTGGCGGCTTTGTTTGGTTGCTATATAAAGTGAGTCTGACGACTTTGTTTGATTGCTTCATTAAGGGAGGCTGACGGCTTTTGCTGCGGATAGAGGACGCCAAGGTAACCAATATGGAAAGTGAATGGTCACAATATGAACATGCGAAGAACCGAGTAAGATAACCGCAATACAAAAGTACACTTGAGTACGGTACATGTTATCTGGGTTAATAAACTAGTGCCACAAAGCTATTATCCCTTTTTTCTTTCCTTTTCGAATTTTATTTCTATGTCAAACTGAACACTAAAAATAAGTTGCCATAAAACGTCGTTTTTGCTCGACTCATATATTGCTATGGAAATTTCAAATATAGTGTAGTGACAAAAAAAATTGGTTATAGTTCTTTCTTTCTTGAATTTCAGTTTCAAATCTTCAAAAAAATAATAAAGAATATATATATATATATATAGGTAATTTCTACAATAAGTCGAGAATAATAGACTGTAATCTATTCTTCGGATATCATAGTCACAGGACAAAAAAAGTTTTACAGTAACTGCAGCTTTTGTAGATGTGTCATTCGTCTGACACCTTAAGAACTATCAATGCCATATTTACAGTTTATTATAATTTTTAGATCAATTAAAAATATTTTTCTTGTTTCTTGCTTAGTATATTTTAATAAAATTGAAAAAAAAACAAATACCAATTTTCTTCAAATGCAATTTTTGAGATATCAAAAAATATCATTAAAAACAGGTTGAAAATTCAAATTGACATTTTTCAGCTTATAACAAGATGTAGACAGCCTTCTTTTAGGTATACCTTTTTTTTTCTCTTTGAATACTTCTATAGAATTTTACGTAAAATAAGCCTAAATTGCGCATTTTCGACCCAGAAGCGGAGTATTTGTGGTATGTCCGAGTTATTTCAAGACAAATACAAACATTCCAAGAAATTTTTACGAAGTTTCCAACAATATTTTAAATAATAGCAAATAAAAATGTAGAAAAAAAGTTATTTCTCTTTTTGATTTCGATTTTCTGGCATTACATTAATTATATTTTATAAATATTTCTCGAGAATCTTTTAGTCATAGTAAAAAGCTTTAACTAGCCAATTCTTCTAACATAATTAATGAATTCTTCAGCCTGCTTGATTGGCTGCACATGACACAGAAGCACTATCAGATAATTCTTTTAATAAAAATGCGGAAGTTTCCTTTCCCCTTTAGGCTTGAAAACGATAAAAAGAAATATGACATATGGTTTGGAATAAATTTTGAAACAATTATACCCTGAATCCCGTGCTCAACTATCGAAAAACAGGGCTCAGCAGAAGGAAAAACATCAAAAAGAGAATGTCACATTCGCCTCTTCCGGTGATAATCGTTTGCGCATCAATCAAAATTAAGAAAAAGGGGAGTCGGAAAATCTTTTAAAAACATTAGAACAACCAATAATCCATCCGTGCCTTCATCAATAAAATAAACAATTCCTAACCCCACCCCCTCCCCTTCTCCCAAACTTAGAAATGGTTGAAAAAGAAAGATATAAAAATCACCCCATCACAAAATCGTTTCTCTTCCTCTGCTGTTTTTTTTTTCTTTCTTTCTCAATCCCTCAACACCTGCGAAAGTATTTTCAAACGATTTTCAACAACTCTCTCCCCCCCCCATCAGCACCCCTATCCCTGTCACCTCAAATCGCCTGAATGGATCCCACGAACTCGGTATAATTACGGAGATGGAGTAGGCGGATTAATCCGTCTGCTCGATAAATCATCCGGAGGTCGAAGTACGCACTAATTACCAGGTCATTAAGGGTGAACATTCTTCCGCTGCGGAGGAAAGTAGTTCCGTCTTTTACTTCCTTTTTGAAGTGGTTTTAAATTTGGTTATGATGGAATCCTGCTAACTGGTGGCTTTGGTTCCGAGTACCCCGCCGCATCATAAATGATGTGGAACATTGCTTTGATAGTTTGGGAGAATCCGAAACTTGGTTCTAGTTTTGCAGGACTAATCGTTTTATAAAGACTTGCAGTTTCGACGGAATAAATGAAGTTTTGACCGAATTAGTTGTTCGAATCCGTTACGCTTTTAACTTTGCTTTTTGGGCTAATAAGATTTAAATAGAATTGGTGTACGTTTCGAATGGAAAGTTGACGGTGGGAATTTAAAACTATCATCCGACGACTTTAGACAGATTTTTATCTATCGGAATCATCAGATGATTTTGACGAAATATTTTTTACTGTCACTTTTATATAGTATAGGGAAAGTATGGTTATTGCCATAAAATTCGAATTCGAGTTTTTAGTAATTCGTCTTGTTTTAGAATTTCCTGAGTTTGAAGGGCACATTTTTGGAAAATTTCTGCCAGTTTGTCAAAGATGATTCAAAGCGTTTTTGGATTTGGTATATGGTCTACACAGCAAATTTGAAGATTTCTATCAAAGTTTGAACTAACTCTATTTGGAGGAAATCAGTCTGTCCAGCTATTCTTATACGAGTAAACACTTATTCCAAAAAGAAGTGAACTCAATGAATATAATTCGGTATACAGTTTAAACATCTATGAAAAACATCGTTAAACATTTCCATTGTTAAACATCTATCCGAAATGGGCATTGTTTACTACGATTAAAAATTTCCAAATCTGTGACAAAACAGGCCTTAGTTCAGTATTTATTCCCGGCGAAGTTTCAACATTATGAATTCCTCATTATGAATAAGTGATAATTGTTTTCACAAAGGAAAACAATTATCACTTATTCATAAGGTAACGAAATAATCAGAGTATTTTGGAAAAAAGGAATAAATCTTTGGAACATCTGTTTTCTCACTTTATAAACTATGCTTAGTTTATGGCAGTGTTCAACTCTTTTGAATTAAATGGTTACAATTGTTCTAAGTATTGTTATCAACATTTCTTGCTCCTGGATGATTCTAGCAATTAAAATTTAGATGGACCTTCTTAGATATGACATCTAAACCTATTCATATATTTATCCTGATGCATACTATACACAAATTTTCTTGAATTGCTATTATACTTTTGTTTTTTCATTATTTTTTCATTAGAATGGATTACAGCATAGAATCATCACACTCTTGTGTAGATAAATCAAAATTTTAATTTTTAAAGTCAATAGAACTTTTAAGTGAATTGGGTTACTAGTTGTCATTTGCTTGGTATTTTTAAAATCTGTGTAATAGAATTCATGGGCAGAATTAGTATAGTTAATCGCCACTTAATGATGTTAGTAACAATAAATAATTGTCGATAAATCAAAATTATTAAAAATTTCAATATTTCAACTTTTTCTCGTTTTTGATTTTATAATGTTTTTTACATGCTTAGTGGACCTATCGAGGATAACATATGATTCAAAAAGAGAAGTATAGATATTTTACGAAGAAGTGAAGGTTTTGGTTATTTCATTCAAGTTTTGAAGAAAAATTGGGAGTGAAATAATGATATAATTATGATGTTTCTAGAGCCTCTCACTTAGAAGCTGCATTGCTGTTTACATGTAAATTAAATATTTGTTCTAATTGTTTGAGTGAAACTTACTTTTTGAACATCCCAAATCGTAAGGAAGTTGAGCTTCTCCGCTTCCTTTCTCAAGAATTCACTTTTTAACAGTCCATAACTTCCTTGTCACTATCGAAATCACGCACTTCATCCATTTTTGTTAAAAATTATTCTTAAAAAATATCAAATAAAAAAACATAGAAAAAGATTAATGTGATATAGAATATCAGAAAATGCTGTAAGAGGAGAAGCGTACTAAGCCATACTATACATACCATACTAAGCGCGATGGGGACAGTATCACAAGTCGGATTTCGGATAACCATAGATGCACAGCAAGAACCAGCCATGTGAACAAGGTTTTAAAATCTTATAATTTCAAACATGTAGATATAGATTCTTATGTGAATAAGATGGATGAACCACATGCAGCTACTGATGTCAATAGTATTTTTTATCGCCTTAATACTCCACCTTCTCACACGTATTCCAATAAAAAACATGTTTCATTTGATCTGCTTCTTAATATCGTGTCATATTTAGTAATATCCCAGGACTCAGTGATATTTAACGTCCCATATACAAAGTCTTACCCATTTTGCTTCATCAAATTATTTCCAGTTCAAAATATGGTTTTTTTTTGAATAATAAGTGGTAAAATTTTCTTGATGAATCTGAAAGAACCAGCCTAATATGCTTAAAGCACGACCAGACCACGCACGTGTGTGTCTAACACCGAAACCTAACCGGCCTCTTCTGTTTACCAACGAAACTGAAAGCCGCATTAAAGCGCTTCCTAAGCCTATTGATGCCGGAAACGGAACAAGTAGAGTTCCTCTATTTGCCAAGTACATAATGCCTTTCTCCCCTCATTGCTTTCTAAGAAAATTCATTACTTTCACGAGGCGGATAATACCTACAAAATGGGCCCACACCTCCTCCCCCTCCTTGATTCTCATTTGTATTCCCCCCTCTTCCTATCTCAGGTTGGTATCTTCCCTGCCGTCGAAGAGAGATTTAACCGTCCAGGGATTATATGCACCCTCCGCTCGTGAATAGCCTTTAATTTGGCAAGGAGAATCCCCTCCCCCCTTCTACACAAACAGAATCTTCTTACATCTAGAAGTTGGTGCACCAAATGGCACAGAGTTCCTTTGATGCCATTTCTTATTCTGTGCCTGTCTACCCTGATGCTTGATACTTCTGTAACCATTATCATCTGTATATTTCTTTTTCTTCAGTGGATGTCTTTTTAGATACACAATGGCACATAAATATGACCCCGAAGATAAAATCTGAAATGCATTTAAATTATTATCTTGTGACATAGGTAATAGGTATTTTCCATTGTTCTTAATCTTTGAATATGGAATTAAATTCAATTTTTGTTCAAGAATATCTTTCAACTTAATTCACAAGAAATCTTATTTATTCAAACAAAATCTTCTTGCATCTAGAAGTTGATGCAGTAATTGGTATATAGTTCCTTTGATGCCATTTCTTCTTGTGTTAGTGCCTATCATGATGTTTGATACTTTTGAAACCATTATCTAATGTATATTTCTTTTTCTTCTGAGGATGTCTTTTTAGATACACAGTGCCATATACATATGGCTGTGTAGATAAAATCTAAAATGTATTTAAATTATTATCTTGTGATATAGGTAATAGGTATCTCCTAATGTTCATATTCCGCTGTGATCTGAAGATTTTTTAGGCAATTTTTGATTGAAATAATCTTTGAATATAGAATTGGAATCGAATTTTTTTCGTGAATATCTTTCAACTTAATTCACAAGAATTTTTCTTTACTAAAACAGAATCATCTTGTATCTAGAAGTTGATGCAGCAAACGGCATACAGTTTCTTTGATGCTATTTCTTCTGTGAGTGCTTAACATGATGATGGATACTTTTGAAATAATTATCTACTGTGTATTTCTTCTTTAGTGAATATCTTTGTAGATGCAAAATGGCACATGATTGGTAAATGTATTTAGAGAAAATAACCACGTATTCTTCTATAAAACCTCCATACCTGCTAAGTACTTAAATGTTGACTGCTCTATCTTTGGAATGTTGATCACAAAGCGAGCTTTCTAGTGAGCTTCCTATTTACTCATTTATTGTATTCTCCTGCTGTTAATATTTATAATTGATATTCGTGTGATGGCCTCAACACTGTATTTGTGCTACTTTTATCACATTTCTCAAGGAATAAACCCTCATTCGTCGTTACCAAGTTTATTGGACTTTTTGCTACGTGCATCTACAAAATGGTTTCCGTAAAGATAAGAGATTCGCGACACAATTTTCCTTTTCACTAAGGTTCTGTAATAAGCAATCATTTTAGTTCCTTGACTGTAATTATTCGAAATTTAATATTTTAATGGATTTTAATCCATTTTTACGCTTATGTAGGCTTATTATTAAATTATTGGTGAGAGTATTATTATTAGAATCAACAACATGGCTTTAATAAAATTAAGTAAATGAGATCCAAATACCTTTCATTTATTATTCATAAATATATTCATTATTCTTTAAAAATCTTTGAATATTTACACTTTATTCGGTTATTATTAACTAAGTCAGCCGTAGTTCCATTTACTTTCACCGAATCTTTCAGATGAGTTCAGATCATTTATATGAAAAATAATGGAACGTCTAGTTTAAAAGGCATAACTCATTAGGCCTCACTCTCTGCGCCGGATTCTTCCATTAGGTTCTTCACGTATATCATTAACGAATCAGATTAATAGTCAGCCTAATGATGCCGTTACGAAGCATTAGCTTTCAACTAACAAGTCTCGGAAGTTAATTACTTTGAAATATACTTATATTACTTTAATAACCCCAAAAATGGAGTGATTAATGCTGCCAATTACTCTTGAATATCAGATGCAGGTAATAAGTAAATATTAGTAAAAAAATTCTTACTCATTTCTCAGGAATTTTGGGTATTACTTATTCTTTTAACTCTTTGTTCGGAAGTTAGTCAGCTTTTGCTAAGAATGTTTTGACTTTTTCTTAGAGCTTTTGACTTTGATTTGCTTAAAATGATTGATGTATATGACTGCCTGATAAATATTTGGGATAATGATTTTCATGTGTTCAACTATATTGTGCTATCAGATAGTATTCATATTTGTAATATAACGTGAAATTTTGATGATAGATTATTTAGATTGAACTGATGTAGCAAGTGTAATTTGGAAAGAGAAAAATTGTTAATAATTATTGTATTCTATTGTGTCAATTTAAATATTTTGAATATCCTGAAACAAAGCATTTAGACTGTTCTAAGTAATAATAATGCTTAATTTTCGGGAAGAAAGTTTAATTTCTAAATAATAATTAATCCTTTAAAAATAGTTTCAAACTCTGGATTGATTTCAATACCTTTGCTTTTAACACATTGATGTATTTCACTATGGATTTCTATGTGCAGCTGACATAAATTTATTCAATACACACTTTCATGTTTCCCACGCTCCCCTCACAGATTATGAAAAATTTTAAAGTACATCCTCGCATGCAGTGCCTTTATAGTTTCCAAATTTAAAGTTTATTCTCGATAAAGAAGAAAACCATGAAATATTTTAAAATTCCCTGAAACTCCAAAGTTTAGTTATATTAATGTTCCATTGTAAAGCAACACTATAGCTATTTTAGGATAGACCTCGTAATTTTGAACCTCGGTCAGATGACGAGGATGGAACCTGAGATACCCCCCTTCACGTCACACCAGCGGGAAGACGGTTGGACATGACGGACTTAACGTGCAACAGTTCCCTTACACGACAGTTCTCACACTTGAAACTCAAGAATCAAAATCTTACCACCAGGCTTCAGCGACTCCAGTGAAACTCTTGAGAAATGTAATCTTAGTCATTATTCTTCATGAAATTTCTAGAAAAATCCTTTCTCAGATTTAGAAATTTTATAGAGTTTACAGGAAGAGATCAATTTATTTCTTTGAACCAATCAGGAAGGCCGAATATTATGACCAAATACCTGGTAAGGGGACATAAAATCGAAAATTAGCTTATAAGAACTAACATTAGAAGAATTTATTGATTGATTTGTTGAAAATTAACGACTGTTATGATTACAATTTTAATTATGCAGTGTTCACTGTACATCGACTATCGAAGCGATTATATCTGGATTGTTTTTTAAATAATTTTTTGCATACTACCTAAGTCTCATATTCACAAAGAATGAGAGAAAAAGCAATCACCGCAGTTTTCTAGCATACATTTGAATCAAACAAAGATTTTCTTCGTTCCCAATTACCAAATAATTTTAATTTTAATTTTTATAACTGCATTTTCATCTATTATATCATAGAAAATAAGTTAACAGTCGCTCAAAAACTGGAGAGTACATGTTACTTTTACTTGATAAATCCGAATTTGAATCCAAATAACACATTAACTAGAAGTTCAAACATATTTTTTTTTAATTTTTACACATAACAAATGCTTATTTAAAGAAAAATCAACAAAAAACCTCTGAACTGAAAAATTTCAGAAGAATTTTAAATAAATATTAGCAGATTTTTGCCTCAAAAAATTGAGAGCACACCAACGAAATTTTTGTAATATCGCGCAAAGAAAGAAAGTGTAAATATTTAATTGCGTATCTTTTGGATTTTATAATGACTTTTAGAAATCGCGGTGCTAAATCGATACATTTTTGGTGGTATTTGAAACATTTTTAAGCATTCTTCTTGCAACAATTCTTTTAGATAGATTTGTTTCTAATTTTGAGTTTGTGAATTTTGAATGTGGCCCACAGATATTCAATGCCATTGATATCAGGGTACTGTGGGTAGTGTGTTTAAATGCTGTTCGTAATGAGAAAATGCTATTATTTTAGTGTTACGTAAATTCTATTGGAGGTCATTGTCCTGCTGGAAAACGAAATTTCTATCTAAAAACAAATTTTTTGTACTTGCTAATGTTTATTTAAAATGCTTCTGAAAATTTTCACTTTACAGCTTTTTCGTTGATTTTTTTATTTTTACCTTAAATTAAACCATTTGTTATAAGCAAAAATTAAAATATGTTTCAATTTCTAGTTAATGTGTTATTTGTATTGAAATTCAGATTTATCAAGCAAAATTATCGTGTTTCTCAATTTTTTGAGTGACTGTATATATTTTTACACATTTTAAATTTCAACATATTAATGTTACAAATTATTTTTCAAAGCTGAAAATCTTTGCAAACTCCTCATCTCAATATAAAATCTTATATGCTTGAAAATTCGTGTTTATATATATATATATAACTGTTAATATTTGATAACTAAATAAAATTCCCTCAAAAGCCCATTAAACCGTTCAGGGACCAGGATGATAACGTATACGGGGTATGAGATGGCATTCTGTTTTGTTACTACCACCATATGGATCATTTTTTTGTATCAATTTCATTTATTAGTGATTATATTAAGGCAATACTGGTTCTATTCAGGTATCTAATACAAATTTGTGACTAGTCTTTAATTTTGGAGCATATATTGTACGTTGTTTTCACGTCTTCTTTTTCTTTTCGGAGCTACGCTGTTACTAATTATTGTGTCTATTACTAATCAAATTCAATTTGTGTAGATCTGCTTTTGTGCATGCGTAGGATGGATTTTATGACAATTCTAGTCCCATATTCGATTTCATTGTAATTTAGGCCAATTTGAAATTTCGGGATAAACATTGAAAACAAATTTGACATTTCGAAATGTTTTCAACAATAATCTTTTTACTAGTAATAAATATGAGTTTGCCAGTAGGTGTTGGCACTCTACAAGTACAATTGTTTGACATATTACTGCTAAATTTGGACCAGATGTTTGGATGTTTTTAAAAATGGGAATACTCGATTTGAAATGAATATTTTTAAAATTTTAATCAATTTTATTTAAATAAAACGCAAGCAAGTATTTTGAATTTTCCCCCCACAACTTCTGAAAATATCAATGGGAAACATTGATTTTTACAGCATCTAAAAAGGTATTTTGCTAACCCTCTCATTCTTCAGAACATTCGAATTCAGGTACCTCAGAATACTTGAACTCTTTCTTTCCAAGGATAAAATAAAATTTGTCACTAATTTCTCCACTAAAACTCCTATCAATAGTCAGTAATAAGTTATTTATGTACTAAAAAAAGGCGTTAGTATTATTTAAAAGCAAACTAAGTAGCTGTTCAATGATATCCAGGCATTTAGGGCGTCTGGCGTAGTTTCATTAAATACGCGTTTAGGGCCTTTGAGTACTTATTGAGTTAATGACACAAATTTAGAATAGGGGGAAATTATCCAGAATTTTGGTACTTTTTTGAATTTTTTTCGGTTAAAATTTCAACAGTAAAATGTTCTGAAATTGAAACCGTTCTCCTTGCTCCATTAAATATTTAAATGTCTGATTTAATATTATGTTGAAAGTTCATGAAAGATCCTGTTTAATAAACATACAGTAAATGAGACGAATGAAAAAGTGAAATTGCAATACTACGAAAATGGCTAGATGCCGTAACAGTTACGTCTCTAATAAAACTGTGATGTCATGGGACATATGTTCATTGGGAAGGTTCATGTACACAATGAATAGAACTTAGGTAAGACAATAAAAATAAAACGACTTCGACAATTTATCAAGGACATATAGTTGCATCTACATCATTTATCTAATATATAACAAACAACTAAAGAAGATGGGTGTCCGTTAAAGGTGCCTAGTATATTGCATAAAGTCTTCAAAACATTCTATCCAAAATTTCATCTAGATTAGTAATGTTTATGTAAGAACCACATACCGTCATCTGGATTAGAAGTGTTTCTCTGAGAACCATATAACGTCATCTGTGTCATAGTGTTTATGATTATCACGTTTTTATAGACAAAGATAATAAAAGGGGCAATTTGTCTTTTAAATGATTCTATCCAAACTTCTACAAACATTTACCATTTTGAAATAATTACAAGTTTTAATTTATATGTTTCATCCGTACTTTTACTATAGAGATGGCATACAACATGTGAAAATTTCAATCACCAATTGCAAAAATATGATTTTGAAAATCAGAAGTCTAAAAACAGGGATTTTTTTAAAGTTTTTTTAAGTTTAAATCTTAGATTATTGCATTTTTTGTAAATTTCATGGCCATGAAAATAAAAATAAGCCACTTCTATCGGTTGAGAATACTTGAAGTCTAAGAAATGTACTTTCAACAATATTTTATCTTCTTTTTACTCAATAATAGAAAAGAAAAAAAAGAACTAAACTGAAAAATCACTGTGAAGGCCTTTTATCGTTTTTTAAAAAGGCACCTTATGTTTCTGACAGGAACTTGAGGTACCTTTTATCCGACAAAAAAAGCTTTAGCAACAAACAAATCTTCTTCAATATTACTTGTGAAAGTGTATTTTTAAGCAAATGCATTAGTCCGTGTCTCTTCAGATACAACAAATAAAAATAGCTTCCATAGAAAAGATATTCTTTAAAAACACGATGATCGGATACGAAAGTAACTTTTCAACGCAATTCATAATCTGATAGTTCATGAACGTACGCCAGGCTTCCCCTTTCAATAATATAAAAGGTTATAAAAGAAGAGGGGGAAAATAAAAGGAGTAGAAAATTTTACCTTCACTCCGAAACGCTCTGGCTCTTCTTTCTCGAGGAAAAAGAAAAATCCTTCTCCTTCAAAGAATCAAAAGTTTAATCACTCGAACATAACAATAACGGAGAGACGTCAGAAATTCCATTAAAATGGCAGACAGTTTCGAAGGAAAAAAATATAATAGATATATCCAGAAAATTAAAATTCCCTGAAAATAGCGTATTAAGAAAGGACATTTCTCATCGTTTCACTCAAGAGCGTGCTTTTATTTTTTTGCGATCATAAATTCATCTTTAAAATAAAATGCGACTTTTATGCGCGCCTCGTCATGGTAATTATTTTTTTGTAATTATGTTTACCCTCTCCCCTCCCCCTCCTCCACTTTATAATAGATTCCAAAAAGAATGTTTTTTTTTCAAACTTTGTTGTTTGATACAGATGACGCTCAGCAACATATTCTTTGACACCTATAAAAGTTTTAACAGCCTTAAAACGTTTACACTTCATAAAGTGCTGAAAAAATTTCTTAAAAGTTAAGCCCAGCTGCGTTTTATACCTTGTTTCTTCAGAAGTTAATACGAAAGTTGTAATTAGTTCGTGTCTGGCGTGACTGTAGTTCATGTATTTCTTTTGGTTAGTAATGGGCAGTAATAAATTTTACGCTCTTTAGAAGAATATTACTACCTAATGGCCGCAAGATTACAACTTTTTCTTAGTTCATTTTTAATTTTGCTGATGGTTTAAAAAAAAAACTTGAGACGTTATTTACGGTAAGGAAACTGAAAAGCTAAAGATGTGCTGATACAGTTAATGATAAACACTTAAATTAATGAAGACGATTTAGAAAAACGAGTGGAAACATTTCTCCATGTGTTTCTCGTACACTGACAAAATATGGCGCATATTGCGTTTCTATTAACACTTTGACTGCTAGGCCTAAATTGCAAATGGTCACAACGGGGCCAAAAGATTTTTTTGTGTGTAATTTGTATTTGTTTCAGCATAAAACTACATATAAAAGCAATATTTTTTCAATCTGACTCATTTAGCTACACATGGGGAGATTTTCATCCTGGCTACCAAAAATGACAGCCAAAGCACCCCACGAAAGTTAGTGCGAATTCTTCAATGAAAAATCAGATGGGTGCTTATGCCACAACACTAAGAAAAGGTGTTAAATGGTACAGAAAACTAGGATTAGAATTGTTAGTAGGTGCAGTAGTTAACGCATGGGTTGCATATCGACAAATAACAAACTCAAAAATTAAAATTCGTAAGTTTAGGGAGAGCTTGGTTTTTCAGCTACTTGGTATGGATATTCTGATTTTGATTCGCAAAAAAGTATTTAAAAAACGCACCTCTTCATTGATAGGATCCATGAAAATGGTAAAAAGTTGCGATGTAAATGCTATATATGTTATATTTACATTTCTAAGACGGAGGGTTGTGAAATGGTCAGAAAAAA
>JAOUZG010018352.1:742133-761596 GCA_026289955.1 Argiope argentata | reverse complement strand
GATGATGTAAAATTATCGTGAAACGATTAAGTGCTAGCCGGCAAAGGCAAGATTGCACATCCAACTCAACAACCTATCAGGTTCAAAATTCATTAACAGTTTTAGTTAACAATTAAATCAGTTTTTTGAATAACAGAGGTTTAACTGTGTTTGAAATTAAATAAGATATTACCTATATGTATAAGATTTAGTCTCTTTTGAACAAATGAGTGACATTAGTCTTCTCAGTGTGTGAGCCGGAAAGAAAGGAATCAACATTTCTCTAAGGAGGCGCTATTTTTCTTCGTTTTCCCCCTCACCCGGGTTATACTTCCTAAAAAGTCAATAGACCTATTGCTTTCCTTCTTCTTTCCGCCTTCATGAAAGAGAGAAAAGAAAAGCTGGAAGTTGAAAAGCAGCAGTTTTTAGTCTTTATTCTCTGCACAAATAGAGCCCACTGCAGGGAGAATTGACAAAGGGCACGTCAAAGTGTCAACTAGCGAAAGCAGGCACCTATTCCCGTTCCGGTTTTTTTCATTACGTTATGGCATCGCTGATGCCGTACGTGACTCTTGAAATCCGAGTGGGAGGGGTGTCGAACAGAAAAGACAAACCATCCGATTTCGGGGAGGTTCCTTTGTGTAGGGGAAAAGGAGCTGATTCGATTTGTTATATTGATTTGGAATTGTCAAAATAAAGAGTGAATCGAGACTAACAGCGAGCTGGGTCATTAGTTTGGTCAGTTTTTCACGGTTTGCTCCGAAGTGGAGATCAGTAAATAACTTTGAGTGCCTTGGGTTTCAGCAGGCGACAGAAAATCGATTTGGTTTGGTTTCAGAGATGAGCATTGCTCAAGATGCCGAAGTTTAGTTAAAGCCATCTTGAGATTTGTGAATGCGTCTAGACATGCTTGAAATAAATACTGGTTATTTATATAAACATTTGTGGGTAATAATTGTTATATTACTGTATATTTATGGCATTTAATAATAAAAAAGTGGTTACTAGAAAATCGATTTGGTTTGGTTTCAGATATGAGCATTGCTCAAGATGCCGAAGTTTAGTTAAAGCCATTTGAGATTTGTGTGTGTGTGTATTGACATGCGCGAAATAAATTTCACTATATACTGGTTATTTATTTCAACAATTTGTGGTAATAATTATTATATTACTGCATATTTATGGCATTTAATAATAAATAAGGGGCTACCATAAAACCCATTTGGTTTGGTTTTAGATGAACATTGCTTAAGATGCCGAAGTTTGGTTAAAGTCATTTGAGATTTGTGTACGCGTCTAGACATGCGTGAAATAAATTTGACTGTATACTGGTTATTCATATCAACATTTGGGGGGAGTGATAATTATTATATTACTGTATATTTATGACATTTAATAACAAAAAAGGGGCTACCAGAAAATTGATTTGGTTTGGTTTAGAGATGAGCTTTGCATAAGATAACCAAGTTGGGTTAAATTCCTCTTGAGATATTCGTATATGCTTCTAGACATGCATGAAATAAAACTGAGTATTAACTGGTTAGTTATTTACATAAAACCTAATGAATAACAATTCTTATACGATCATAGATTTATGACATTTAATAACTAAAATGGGACTACAAGAAAATCGATTTGGTTAGGCTTCATACATGAGCATTGTTTAAAATTGACTATAAACAGGTAAAATTTCACTATAAATTGGTTATTTACATGAAAATTTTGAGAGTAATAGTTCTTATTACTGCATATTTATAGCATTTAATAACGAAAATGCGTCTAAATTGATTTGGTTAGGCAACAAAAATGAGCATTGCATAAGGAGCCCAAGTTTGGTTAAAGTTTTCTTAATATATGCGAAAACTTCTAGACATGCGTGAAATAAATTTCACTGTAAACTGGTTATTGGCGAAAGACACGATGGTAAATAATTATTACATGCCATTTGGAGGGCAATAGTTCTTATATGACAGTATATTTATGTCATTTAATAAAAAAAAATAGTGTCTACAAGAAAATCGATTTGTTTTGGCTTAATATATGAGGATTGATTAAGGTCCCCAAGTTTGGTAGAAACTTCTTAAAATATGCGAATGCTTTTATGTGCAAGTGAAATAAAATTGACTGGAGATTAATTATTTTTCATAAAAAATAAAAAAAATTTAGGGTGACATATATATGACATTCAAAAACGAATCCGAACAAAACAGAAGAAATTTCATAGATATTATAACTTAACATCTATTTCCAATCACAAAATATTCTTAAATGAAATGAGCAATTATATTAACAATTAATTTAATTGCTCTTAGTTTTGGTGAAGTGACCATATTAATCTTTTTTTGTTCTTGCTTCTAACCTGCATTCTATTGTTGTTGTTTCTAAGTGCACTTGGCATGGATAAGTTTCGCTGATGCCTCAACGAGTTTTAAGTCGAATTGAGTGTATCGTATTTGTAGAACCGCCAACAAGAGCCAAGAGAGCGACATTAGCCAATCATTCAGCCCATTAGCTTGAATAGGTCCTTTTTACGGGGAGGCATTTTCACACACTTCACAGATAGAACATAGAAGAACAAACATGCCCGAACAAGGATTCGAACCCGGGACGCCCAGATCACGAGGAAGACACGATATCCCTATGCCAGGAAGACGGCAACCGGAATTCTTTTTTAAAAGTACTGCGAAGCATAATTATTTCCCTAATATAAAGTTTTGTGTATTTTTCAGAAAAATAAATGTACATAATTGTGCTTTGGGAAATTTCTTGCATAGTTCATCTACATTTTTTTTTCATTCTGTAGACCTTTTTTAATAATCAGGATTGAAAAATAAATAAATAGTGGGTTGGTGAATAATTATCTGGTATTTTTGACGGACTGTATTTTAATAAAAAATTTACAATATTTTATAAATTTATGAATGAAAATATTTTTTATAAAAATTAGTGTCAATAATCAATTACCATATTATGCTGTATCACTTATAGAAAGGGTAAAAATCAAAACACTCATTTCACTATCTCAACAACCTATTGGTGAAGGCACAATGAGAGAAAGTTGATGCAGGACCAGTTTCAAATTTGGCGACAGTAGCTTGAATGATAAAGTAGAGAGGTTGTGAGGTTCGACAAACATTAACTTTTTGCAGCCATGGAAGAAGAGTAAAGCTTGACAACTCGAATCTGGGACAAAACTTCAATGTGGACCATTCAACCAATCGTTCGATTGTTTAAGCAGTTATTGAAATATATGATGACCAAGCTCCGCATTAATTTTTTAACATTTTACTGTCGAACTTTTGTTTCCTTTTTCTTAACAAACATTATTTAAGAACGCCTGATAATATTATTAAAAAACATCTGATTATTATACGCCAACTCAATTGTTGTTCTCATGTTCCGCTTTACAATGGAAGGAGGGGTGCAATAGCTTCTGAGAATATGAACCCCTGAGGACCTAAGGGCAGAAGTTTGATTTCAAGCTCACAAAAATGTTTACAATTTTCACAAACAATTTTAACAGAGTGAATTTCATTCATCCACTAATCGTAATTTATATCTGGAACAGAGAACGATCACCTCTGACCGAGTACCCCCAGTGGCATTACTCTTGAAAAGGAGGACTTTGTAACTATGACAGATTTAACGTGCGCCAACCACCCCACACGGACAGTCAATGTGTCAGTTCAAGAGTAATGCCACTGGCGGGCTTGGACTCGCAGCTCAAGGGGTGTGAAGCCAAAGCCCTGCCAACTAGGTTATGTCAGTCAGGGCAAACTCAATAAAACTTCAAAATGAGGCGTCATCTTGAATAGTGAAGTGAGAGACACCAACCGAATGCAAAGGGACACCAGTCTAGTAGATTCTCCATTAAACTATTTTTAATCAATAGGTGTTATTCTAAATTCTTCTATTTATTCTGTAAAATTGTAAAATTTCACCATCCAATTATGAACAATTACTTCTTCCATTTATGAAAGGATTAAGAATTCCCGGTGTGTTTCTTAATTTTAACAGAATTCTACTGGAACGTTATGGAGTTTTGCATTCACTACGAATTTTTAGCTAATTACTTGTCGATACTCACTCTTTCGAATAAAGCCTACGAAGATAAAATAAACATATTAACTAAAACAAAAAAAGTATCGCAAAGGACACATTTTCAATGAACAACAATATTTCATAGATTATTTCTGAAACTCGAAGATCGCATAAAAGCTGCGCAGTAATGAATAAAAAACTAGTAGTCTTGACATCATTTTCCCACTTATTGTTCAAAAGATCCACAATTGTGCCAGCAAAATGCAATTCATTTCCCAACTGCAACAAAAAAAATTGAGACAACAACAGACATCCATCAAATGCAGAAACCCTTAGAAGCTTTGCGTACATCCAGTTGTAACATCGCATTTTCCATTGTTTCGAATTGGAAAAAAAATATTTAAAATCCTCTTGTAGTAATCCTCCGTAATGGGTTACGATAATTGATTGTGTACGCTGAAATATTTCACTTAGAGCTTACGAGCAACAACAAAACAACAGCAAATGCAATCATTAGCGGCATCAAGAAGAAAGGGGGTAGGGGGGTTTCCGCTTGGAATATATTATTCTCATTACTTTTAAAATTTAATACAATCATTCCGATCGGTACATATGAAAATTGAAATAAAAAACTTTTGGAAAAAAATCCCCCTTCTTCGAAGCTAATTTCGAATCCAATCGATTAGTTTAATGCCCACAGCAGGGACTACATTTGAGCAATTCCTATTGAAATGAGAAATGCGGACGGAAGATGGGGGCGATGGAAAAAGTGTGCTATTTGGTCGAGTGCTTAAAAATTGCAACTGCTCGTAAACTTAACAAGTTCTCTGTTTGACTGTTTCTTCGTCATTTGAGTTACAAAAAAATGGTAAATTTAAAGAAGCATCTTTTTAACATCTTATGTTTGCAATTCGAATACCAATTTGTTAGTTTTTTTCGTCGTGTTAGTTTCGATATGTTGAGTAATTAGACGATAAAAAGTCAGTGTTTAGTAAGATTTTCAGCAATTATACATATAAAACGTATTGTTATATCTATACACAGTGCAAAATGAAATCTCTTGAAAGCGTCTGTATGTATGAAACCACAAAAACTAGAGAAATAGTAAACAGATATTGAAGATATTTATACTATTAGTATAACATTTATTGGAAAAGGTTTGAGTACATAAAAATCCTATTAAAATAAAAAGATGAGTTTTATAATTGTGATTTTAATTTATCCGAGCATGCACGAAAACCACAAACGGAACGTATGCAAATAGCTAAAGCTGTGGTATGCATCTGGGATTCATTTCTTTGTTTACTTCTGATTTTAAACAGAGATTCAAATCTCATTATGCCCAAACGAAGGAAATCCAACCTCAAAATATTTTTATGTTTTATATTGCGTATCATGCCCGTGTCGTACCGGGTGGAGGCTAGACTGAAGTTTAAAACTATTTTTTCTTCTTGGGTGCTATGCCACGGGCAACGCCGTGCGGTTACTGATAGTGTTTCATATGTGATATATTAGCATAATATATGCAACATGCATAGTATTAAATAAAATGTTTATTTCTGATGAAGAATAATATATGTGAGTACATACGATTAATCATTACACAGAGAAATACCCAAAGTTGCCTTTTATGCTTTAAATACTCCTGATCAAATAAAACTGCATTCAAGTGAAAGTGGTTATGCCTCAGGACATGTCGGTTTACGTCCTGCAGTTTCTAAAATGTAAATTCATTCTTGAGTCCCTGCTTGTATTTCGCTGTAAATACTACAAAGAGAACATTTCATCATATTCAAATATCTTATTTAGTGTAACAAATTCGTAAAAGATGGCTGCATTTTCAAAAAAGAAAACTTTTGTTCGTCCTTGCATGTCTGGAGAAAATCTTGGGCACAAGCAAAAACTCATGAAAGCCACTGATGTCAAACGTGAAGTATTTCAAAATTACGGTTTTCCTCGGCTTTCGAACGCTTCCTTACTTGTCAAAAGAAAATCTTAAATGTCAGAAGTATAACACCTAGAAAACCGCTGATTTTGAATACAATCACAAGGAATCTATAAATAAATGAAACCGAACATGTAATTCTCTAGCTATGGTAGGTTATTGTAGGTAGGCTTTCCTGCAAGATGTTCAATATTCCTATTTTTTTTTTCATATAAGACCAAGAAATGCTCTTTTAATTCAATGTCTGCCACATAAAAAATGAAAAATATTAGAGTATCCGAAAAGTTTCTTTCTCACCGTGTTTTAAAAAGGCTTGTCACCGGAGACGAAATGGATTTTATATTAAAACGGACATAGAAAACGCACTTGGTGTAAGAACAATAGAATTTTAATTGTCAAAAAGTCAGGACTACATCCAAAAAAAGTTCTTTTGTCTTTTTAGTGGGATTAGGAAGGCATAATTTTTCTTTCCTTAAAATGAAACAACAAATTATGCAATACTGTCATCAAATCAATCAAGTGGAATCTGCCATAGGAAAAAAATGGCCAAAATAAATGAACCGACGAGGCGTAGTTTTTCATCAAGATAACGCGAGATATCACGTATTGTATTAGTCGTAAGAGAGAAGCTCTTATAGTTTGATTGGAATGTTTTACCGCATCCTTCTGTGAGTTTATTGCATACTCTCTAGATCTCACTACTATGTGTCTTTAAAAAATTGTCCAAAAAAGTTATTTAAATCCATCATAAAATTAAAAGTGTACACCTCGAGGATTATTCATCAAAAATTTTTTTAAAAGAAAGCTTAATAAACTTCCTGAGAGATGGAAGAAAGTAATGGAGCATAAGGGTTCTTATGTAACAAACTGTATGATATCTTAAACAGCAAATATTGTTTATTGATTTTATAATAGAAATAGGAAAGTAACTTAAGCGATACCCTAATAAATGCAATGAGAATAAAGTTTAGAATTATCGTCTATCCATTGGCGCATCGTATTTTTCTATCTATTCTTGTTTATTATAAAAGTATTTTTTTGATTTTTGTTTCTTTTTAAATGACTCTATAGGATAGAACAGTGGTTTTTAAACTTTGTGGTATAACTTTTCGGAACTGAACCTATAACTATCTCTTCCTCCTCAACGAATTGAATATTTTCAGTGACGAATAAGCATGCGTTTTAAATAAATGGATCATTATTATAAGAATTGGTACGTCAAAAAAGGGGACTCAGTCTTAGAAGTGATCATCCAATAAATGACATAGTTAATGAATCATTATTGAAAAAAGTAATGCCACCGCAGAAGATGCCTAATCGTAGTGCATGACATGACTAACAGATCAACAGCTGATGCGCAACTATTATACATTTGGTATAACATCTGCTGACACCAAAGAATTAAACTAATATTTGGTGATCAATTAAGGTCAAAGAGAATATTTTCTCTCTCCCAAAAGCAGGGTTTATTACAAAAAAATGTTGAAAATTCATTCCATTGAATAGCTCTAAAGTTATTAAATTCACACTTTTCATTGCAATAAGCAACATTTTTGGAGCTCATGTTCCGGCATATGATTAGTAAAATCATCTGCCTTCCAATGATTAGTAATTAAACCGGCTCTCCAATTCAGTAATATCCACAAAATGTTTAAACTACAATGCATGTGGTAAACCATCAAGTTGTTTATTTCTTTACTTACAGTGAAAAACTGAGGGCGTATAGATTATTATATTATCTAACATGACGAAATGTATAGTTCCTACAATTACAGAAAATGTAATGCTTAACATTTGATTAATGTTATTAATTAAATTTGCTTTCTTGAAAAAATAAATAGATCTCATTTCGCATCCAACCTTTATATGCAAAGGCCGTATAATTATTTTTCTCCGTTTGCAAAGGACTTCTGATTATTTGCTTCGTTTTGATCAATAAAGTATTAAAATCTCTATCTTTTCTTAGAAATTTTAGTTGGTTCGAAATTACTTAGATGTTTCAGTGGAAGAAAGAGGTAAAGTTTCGACTTTAACTAGAGCCATCATCTGTAGAACCTAATTCAGCTCATTTATTTAATATTGTGCATGGACTTGGTGTATGTTCAATCTAGTGCAGAGATGTGGTGAGCAAACTGTTACTGAGCTACATCATGTATATTCCTCGTCATGTGACTGCAGCTCAAAATTTCAAATTTTTTCCAAATTAATAATCGGAATACTTCAAAACAATGTAATTAAATGGAGGAGAATAATGTTATGATGGTTTTATGGTTAAAAATTAGTATCTTTACAAATGCTTTCAGTCTTGCAACATTGCAATTAAATCTAGAGTGTGGTGATAACTTCATAAGCCAGACAACATCCTCCGGACACGAGTAATTGCTTTTGTCTAGTGGCTATGCACTCGGTTACAAAACCTAATGTTGCGAGTTCGTTCCTTCCATTCACCCACAAGAGTCAAGAATTTACATAATAACCTCAGGATACACTAGTCTACTCATTGTGTTTACAAAAAGACAAAATTTTGGAAAATGGGAGTTCTGTCGGGATTTTATTTTGAGCTATTTCCCAAAAATGATGGTGATTATGGAACTGATAACTATTTAGAATTTTTCCAGAGTGAGAATCCCTTGCTTTCATAAGATTAGAAAAATTGGTATTGTTTTGATTTGAAATCACTGTCGAGAGTTTTTCCTTAGAAAAGACAAGTTGTGTTTTATCCTAAAAACAGGAGGAGAAATTGGACAGCAAATGTTTATTTCTTATCTTTAATGTTAAAAAAACATTTTGTGTTTTTGAGTTGTTAAGGTTTTTGTTTTTTCAATTATTAATAAAATTCAAGTGGGGGTTGTAAATTTTACTGGCCACACTTTTACAAAATTACAACCTATTCAAAAGAATTTTAAAGAAATTTTTAAGGGAACCTGTTCACAGTATATGAGTTGAAAAGTTTAATAAACCTAATAATGACACCGAAGTTTCAAATGTTATTGAAATTTAAGCAACAAAAGATTGCAAGTATTTAGCCCATGCTTCGGAAAATGTCCCTTTTACACATACTGGCAGAAAATAAATATTAAACAGCAGCAACAGAATAATAAATTCCTGAGTGGGATGGGTGAATAAGTTCGGTGACTAACACTCCCAAGATATTCACGGTCACATGCTCGCTTCTGAACATGTAGTCTACGGGATAATCTATAGAATAATTCATAAGAGTTGAGATCTTATCAAAAATATCACTATAGTTCCTATATTTTCAATAGCCATAATTTTTACTGTAGAAGTTGCCAATCTCATCAGGTTTGTCATGAAGTTGAAAGATTTATTGAAACTGACAAACTAAAATTTAAAAATTTAAATAATTTCAAGCTGTAAATTAAAAAAAACAAATTAAGCATTCTTGAGCAATATTACAAATAAATGTACAAATAAATCTGTACCAAATTAAGCATTCTTGAGCAATAGAAAAATGGAAGCTCTTCTATCGCGCTGTTATTGTAGGTATATCAGAAATCACATAACATTATTCATATAAATGGTTTTTGATGAATAATATTTTCTTTTTAAAAATTTAAGGTTTTGGCATTACTAAATAACTGTATTTTCGTCAATAATATGATTGCAACTTCTTTAACTTTCGCAATTCCTCTAACTTAAGATATATAAATTTCTTAGGCTAAAACAATTTTTACTAGATATTCTTCAATTCTCTAATAAACTTCCCTTCTTGTAAGAACTAAAAGGTTTTATAATTTGAAAAAGCTAATGATTAATAATTGATTTTATCCCTTAGTAGCCTGATTTACGAAAGTGAATCCTCCTCAACGAATTGAAAGAATTTATTTTTAATATTACTGTGTTTGCTTGAGGGTCTAGATGAAGGGAAAAATAGCTAAAAAAATCACAATATCTATTTTACATATTTATTTAGAAAAAAAAAACAGATATCAATTTTGATATTTCAGGCATTAACGTCAGAAAGAAATCAGATATACCTATGCATGAAATAATGCAAAACATTGATTGTTTTTATTATCGCAAGTATTTATATTCTTCAGAAAAAGAAAATATATCAAATTTGTATTCAACAAAAATTTTAGTAAAATGTGTTTACTTGTTCACTTTGCCACGCGAGTAATATGTCATAGATAAAATAAAACAATAATGACATTTGATTTTTTTAAATTTCTTTGGAAAGAATATTATACAACAGTAAAATACGTACAGCCAACCTATGAAAAAAAACTAATAGTAATGTGAACACTCGGTTTAAAAGATTGGTATCAAAATTGAAACTCTAGGTTATTAAAGGTTACATAGCTTTTTCTGTAATATAGGCAAAATTTCCCAATTAACGAAATACCTAATATTGTTTCCTTTTACGTTAGTGTTATCGGTGATATAGAGATTCATAAAAAATTTTTGAATGAATGCTAGACCAATAAATACCAAAATTATCGATTTTTTAACGCTATTTGACGATAAAGAAAATTAATTGATGAAACCATTAAGGTTTTCAAAAATTTATGAGTTTAGGCTCTATCTCTATTAAGATCCGAGGTCTGAAGGCTCATCTAGAAAAATTCCATACATTATCGATGTCTGAAGAAATGATGACACGAGGATTAATTTCCCCTTTGAAGTGTTATCGCAATATGAGTTGCGCGATAGCTTTTGCTCTCCTTTTATTTGCTTATAGTTAGTATCTACTGATACTTTGCGTTGTGTGCTATTTGATTAAGTTTTCGTATTAAAAAAGACAATGCTTTTTTCTATTGCAGCATTTGATATTTCCAATTATTATATTCATTGCACACCTATCCGAAACATGCAAAAGTATTATGTATAGTTTTGGAAAGATGAAATCTTAAGGATAAACTTTCTTAAAAAAAATGAAAATGACAGCACCCTATCAAAAATTTTGCAATTTTTCTACATTTTTTCAAACATATTTTTAGCTTGATTAATGCCAGTTTTTTTCTTAAGCATTTTATTTGAAATTGTAAACTTGAAATATATATTCAAAACTCATTTACTTAACGAATACTCGTTATTAAACAAATATTTTATCATTTATATTTCCATTCAAATAAGCTCGTGAATCTTTTTATAAATTTGCGAAATGCTATTGAGATTATAATATCAAAATTGTTTACTATTAACTGTTGAAATATAAGCAAAATAATTAAAAAAATTGATAAATTAGAATTTGGTATTTTATGATTTTGTTTGTCTACTAATTACCCTTTATTAAAGGAAATAAAGAAATGCATGTATAAATATTTGCTGCAATACTTTTTTAGCCTTAATCCTCAAGTTTCGATGATTTAATAATCTCTTTTCAATAACTTACCAAAAATATGATTATTTCCTTTTATTACGTTATTACATATAAATTGTAATTTAAATGTTATTTAAATCATATTTAATTTTTATAATTATTATGCATTATTTACATTTATCTCTATAAATTTAAATAGCACTTAAATAAGTAATTATTTAATTTTAGACCTATTTTCAAACATTAAATATAAGTATAATAATCCACAATTTTATACAGAAAAGATTGGAGGACTAAATATGATTTTTTAAATCTTTTTTAGGATTGATTTAATAATTAAAGAGAATTTGCAAAGCAAATCTCAGAGATAAAAGTTGAACACTTATTATTCAAAACTTATTTTTCAAACTTATTATTCTTATCCATTATTAAAATCATTTAAGGCAGATAAAAAATTCTGTATTCCAATTATTTACTCATGCGGAAGTCATATGTGGTAAAGAGTGCTCAGAACGTAGATGATATGGTTAAAGCTATAGTGACTACTTATTAAAATAACCAAATTATTAAAGAATTATTTCTTTTTTATTTTCTAAGAAAAAAAGGAAAAAAACTGAAATCATATTTTTTCTAATAAATGCGACTGTCGTAAACCAGTATACAGATGCCTCCTACAGGACTAACAAACATACACTCTACGGGTATGCCCTCAATAAACGAGGTTCAAACTCCATATTGTTTCAGCATAATACAAACGTCACAAACTAGGAGACAGACACGCCGTAGAGAGCTAATAAACATACACACTACAGGTTTGCCATATGCACTTAGAAACAAGGAGTAAAATGTCGTATGCTTAGACATAATACAACCATCACAAAACAGGAAAAAGACAGGCCGTACAGAGCTAACAAACATACACGCTACCGGTATGCCATACTGCCTTATGAAAAGATAGAAAAACGTCGTGCTGTTTCAACATAATTCAACCATCATAAGCCAGGGAATAAACAGGACTAATAAACATACATATACCACTGGTATGAAATATGGGCTCCAGATCAGGGGTAAAACATCGATGAAAAATATATTTATGTTAATAGAGTTGGTAAAGAAAACGGAACATGTTTACCAGTTGTTAAATGCATTTTCACGTTTGGAAGATAATGTTTCTATATTTCACAATAATAAAAATAAAAATAATTTCAAACTTGATTGTTATTAGACGTATAGGTTAAAATATGCCTGTGATCGCATATAAAATACAACAAATTAGAATAAAATGCAATATATTCAATCGTTGACGCTCTTTTTTAACTATAATTATTCAAAAATTGGTGCGGGAGCAGAGAATTGCCCTTTGAAGTATCAATGGCTGATGAAAGATTTCCTTTTAGCAAAACTCGTAAATGGGAGCAGATTTTCAATGAATTCCCTGAAATGCAAACCGCTTTCGTAATAAAATTTGAATAGAGAAGAATCTTCAAAAATTGGTACATGTCACTCCAAGTGGGTATGACGAGGTCTGGTATTTTATGACCTTTAGATATTTGGGATGCTCTCTCTAGAGTCTAGTTATGTTTTAAACCCCTTTAGATTGAGTGGACTAGCTTGAGGAATTGGAAAAAAAAACACCCATGTATCTCATATGTTAAAAATCTATAAAATACTCTGAAATCGTTTGAGAATCACTAGTCAACGATTTGAGAACATGGCTAGATATTTTAGCTCAAATGTTAATAAAGCTACCAATTTTAAAATCAATTACTCATTCATTGTTTGAAAGATCTGAAAATTTTTAAATGCAATATATAGAACATATTCATCATTATTATATTATCATATGCTTAAAAGATAATTTTAAGTAAGAATTAGAAACTTTGCCTTCAAGAATTTGAACACCCCAGAAGGGTTTAGTCAAATAAATTGGGAAAAAACCTTAGCATTTATTTTTATTAACTTTTTTTTCTAAAGTAGAAATATTTAATGAAATATTGAACTCTTATGTAACGAGTAAATGGGATGTTAGTCTTTCACAGAAACAAGTAAATACATAAATAGATGGCAGCAGAATTTTTTTAAAAACATTTTCACATACTCTTTGAGAAAGGTTTCATTTTCTTCGTACAAAATTTTGAGCCTTAGTTAAGATCATAAAAGTCAAGATTGATAAGATTTTTATTTTCTAAGAAAATCCCATACTTGAATGTTGTGTGTTTCAAAATATAGTAAAATAATAAGTTAAATATAAAAAATAAACTGGTATTTAAGCATTAATTGCGTATTATTGGGCAGAAATAGCAATGAAATCTCGATTCTTGGCTTAGATCTATCCTTTTTACTGAATCTTGCACTTGTTATTGTGGATTATTTGTTGGTATAGGGTTGATACAAATACATCAGAAAATCATGTATTTTGGATTGTACGAATGAAATCATAATTTGGTATAAAATTACCAATGCCATACTAAATGCCATTTCTTTAAGACATCTCATCTTTGAATTATTGCAATAAAAAAACGACAGACTGTTAACCCCTTTGCCAATTATGTTTCAAGTTTACACAAATACAGCAAAACACTTAAATTCTAACGGGCAAGTTAACAGGAAAGAAGCATGATACGGGGAAGCACCATGATTGACGGTAGTCCTCACAAGTATGCCCCTCCACTTTTGTTCTCACCTTCACTAACTTATTTTGTCTATAGATAATAACTGTCTTGTTTTTTCCAGCTAGATGGGTTTAATAATATTCTTGTTATTCTGAGCTATATAAAAAATATGAACAAAATTCACATACAGCAAAACACTCAAATTCTAACGGGCAAGTTAACAGGAAAGAAGCATGATACGGGAAAGCAACATGATGGATTGAAGTCATCACATGTATGTCCTCTAACTTTTGTTCTCACCTTCACTAGCTTGTTTTGTCTCTAGATTGTAACTGGCTCGGTTTTTTACAGCTATACGGACTTGGTAACATTCTTTTTTTTTCTGAGCTGTATAACAAGTATGAGCAAAAATCATATACAGCAAAACACTTAAATTCTAATTGACAAATTAATTGGAAATAAGCATGATTGAGGGCAGTTATCACATGCTCTTACCTTCGCCAATTCGTTCTGTCTCCCGACTGCAACAGTCTCGTCTCAGCCAGATGGGGTTAATGTTATTCTTGTTATCCTGTGCTATATTTGAAGAAAGGGTCACCCTATTGTTTGGAGCTTACAAATTTCACAGATGGAATGGGTTTTACTCATCACATGCTTAATATGTATCAAGACGTATACACGAACAAATTTGATTGGATGATTAAATGGATAAAACGCATAGTTGATGGAGGAAAGTAGCTTCATTTGGTCCTAAGACTGGGGCACTAGTTGGATGGCTGTCAAGGGCCTGTTCATTATAGCAATACAAAAAGGAACTCAAAAATGGAAAGAAATCATATTCAGAAAGCCAATCTAACCATGCAGTTTACAGTGCCAGAGGAAACAGGGGATCTCTTCAATTCAAAAGTAAACTTACCAGAAATAAAATTATGGTATTTTTTTGTGGTTCAATGGCGCAACAACCATATTTGGTTATACTGACCTAGGCGAACAGCAAAATAAGAACACCAAAAAACAGAAGAGGACTCTAACGATTTGTTAATGGACTTACTAAGGACCTTACTTCCCATCAAGACCATAAACACTTTCAGGAATGCCATTGCAGATCAAGTATCCCAATCCTAATTCTTGATTGTTTTGTTCAGCTATATTTACGTTCAATTGTAAGGCAACACTAGTGCTATTTTGGATTCAACCTCATAATTTTAAACCGCTGTCAGAAGATGAAGACTCTCCGCACCACATTACAGCAACGAGAAGACCTTTGGTCCGAACGGATTTTACGTGAAACAGACTTCTTTACACTATGATTGTTCATTGGAATTAGAACTTGAACCTAAAAACCTACGATTAACGACCCGAGACTTTGCCAGCTGACCACCGTGGCCTCTTTGAGCTTTATCAAAAAAGAATTTTTAAACCATTCAGTATTTTTCGACTTTTTGGATTTATGGAGATTTTTTAACGAAGTTAAATCACCATGATATAGCAATAATAAAAAATTCTGAGAAGGATCAATTAAATTAATTTAGCCATTATTTCCAGAGGTCACTATAGCCTCATGGTAAGGTGTTGGTTTCAGAACTGTAGGATTTCAGGTGCGACACTAAATTACACAGCGAAAATTCGTGTAAGTGGGCGTTCTGCTTGCTAAATCAGTTTGGCCAAACGTACCCCTGGTGGTGTGGGGTAGAATCTTGGAGTGGTTAAGATGCTAACTCATATCTCAACCTCGCTGTCTCACTGAGATTCAAAATTATGAGATTCATCCCAAAATATGCCTAGTGTTGCTTTAAAAAAACCAGAAGTTAACATAACTGAATTGAAAAAAAATTCCCAATATTTTTCCAATTTTAAATTACATTATACTTTTTATTTGGAAATTTTATATCTATTTTAATGGGGAAAAGTTATTCCAATTCTTTAATCAATAGCAGAAGTTGTTTTTTGTTTAAGAAATCCAGCCAAATATTTATCATAATTTCGAATAATTCTCATTTCTCTCTTCCTCTTTACAACATGTAGCCACACGAAGTTCTTGGCACTTCATTCCCGATCATCGCGTATACATGAATATTCAGCGATGACCTCGTCTGCGTTTCTGGATGGTCGAGCCCTGATAGACTTGAAATGTGGAATGATCCCCAACTCGGACAACTATCTTGACATGTCTCGGGGGGATGGAGTGTGACAACTTGGCGTGATATGATGCGACCCTTCAAAAGATGTATAGAACTACCTGCGAAGCGAGTTGAAACTTATGGAATATCTCCAGGAATATCAGTTGTGAAATGAGCCTTTACCTTTACCTTTGCATATTGTGAGAGGAACACTTTGTGTCAGTGATCTGGCGAGAATTTATCACTGAGTGCTTTGATATCCAGATGCATGTATTGTATAAATACGTGAAAGAAAATTTTATGTGGACACAGAAAATGCATTTGAAAGCTGAAATTGATTTTAATATTTTTTTTCTTTTGTTTAATAATATTAGCAGTACCCGTGTGCTTTCCCATGGCATAGCATCCAAAAAGAAAAATTAGCTTTAAGCATAAACTCTAGTTTCCACCCGATACGGCATGGGCATGTTACGCAATGTCAAACAAACATAAAAATATTTAGAAACTATCAAAAATAGCTACAAAACTATTTTTATAGCATACATTGAGAAATATTAGACTGTTACAAAGGTAAAAATATGATATGTTCGTAAATAAGACACAGGTGATCATTTCAATACTAGATTTCTTTCTTTTTGGCATAATGAGATTTGAATTAGACATAAACAAAGAAATACCAGAGTTTATAAGAACTTGTAAACATATGATGCCACCACAGCTCTTGCTATTTGCACATGCGCAGCTTGGGGTTTTCGCACATGCGTGAATAAATTAAAATCGTGGTTATAAAACTCTCCTTTTTATTTTGATATCAATTTAAGATTCTAAAACCTTCCCCGATAGATACTCTACAAAAAGGTATAAATATCTCCAGTATCCGTTTACTGTTAATCAGGTTTTTAGGTTCCAACAAACAGACACTTTCAGAAGATTTAATTTTATACTATGTATAGATGCTCAAACGGGTTTTTTTTTCAACTTCAAATTCAACTGCCATAGAGTTTAGTTGAAATGAAATAAACGGTAATAAGCAGCGAAGAATCGTCCTGTAAGGGGATCTGTTGCAAGTGAAAGTTGCCAAGCCAAAAGTCCTCCCGCTGGTGTGGTGTGGTGAGAGGAGTGCTACCTCAGGTGTCGTACTCGTCATCAGATCGAGGTTAAAAATTACGAGGTCTTTCCCAAAATAGCCTTAGTGTTGCTTTACAGCGGGGCGTTAATATTACTACTCTAAGCAAAACTTAATCTAAAAAAATATTTTTAAAATAATCCTAGTAAGGGGAAATGTTAGACTATTTTAAATAAAATCATTTTTATTTTAACAAATCTAATAAACCACAAATACATTTCAATAATTCTATATTTCAGAAATTTCAATAATTTCATTAATAATTTTAGAAAACAAGGTATTTTAGAATAATAACATTAACTAGATTGGATCTCTTATAAGCCAAGCACTGCTCATCTAAAAAAAAATTCATCTCGGTATTTTAAAAAGTGAAACATTTTTTTCTATTTTACTTGAAATACAATAGTCGGTATCCTGGCACAGAGGTAGCACGTCTTCTTCATGATCTGGGGGTCCTGATTACGAGGAAGAAGAGCAGATCAAGAGGTTAGAGTCCCGGTTAGGGCATTGTTGTTCTTCAGTGCATTATCTATGATGCGCCTGAATGCCCCCCCCATCTTTAAAAAGGGTCCGTGGAAATGAATGTGATGAGCGTGTAGCTAAGTCTTACTCTTGTCCCTAATTGTCGCTACTTCAAAAACAAGAGGCGCTCATTCGGCTTAAATTCGTTGATGGCCGTCAGTGTGCTTGTCCATAGCATGTGCCATTGGCAACAACAACATACATCTTCCCTTGAACTAAGCTATTTAAGAATTATTCTCACACGAGTATTGAAAAGACACGGAAGGGGTTAGTTTAACTAAGGAAAATAATTCAATAAGAAACCCATTTAGCTACAATATATTATCTACGCAATATATATATTGAATTTGCCGAATTTAACTCAAATTATATATGATATTTTAAAGTAGAAAGGATAAAGAAGAAAAAAAATGAATCATAGCTCCCGACTTAACTATGTACTGCTATTCATTTATTTTGAAATTTATGCAATGTTCTTATTTTATTTCCATAATAATATAATAGAATACAATAAGGGAATTGAAAAAAGGGCAGTAATCTAATAAAATAAATGAATAGGAAAGAGCATTTTCATAATAATATAGAATGAAAGAAAAAAGGGCATTATTTTGTTAATATAAAAGAATAGAATAGAATAATAGAAAAAAGGCTTTATTATATTAGTCTAATAAAAACAGAAGTAGTATATTAGTCCAATAAAATAACTTTCATAATTGTGTAATTAGATAAATGTTATAACTTTCTTTTATACTATCTAATTTTTTTGCTAATTTTTTTCTACAACTTTTTTTTCTCCTATCTAATAAAGATACAATTTAAATATTCCACTACATAATTTTTTTTCTTTCTTAAATAGAATTCTAATCCGAGATTCCAATGTTAAAAGAAATAACATTAAAAAAAGTTGTTTTAATGATGCTGTTTTGAACCTATATAATTTTTAAAATAAATGGCTTTTACATTAATATTATTTTATATTGTGGATGTTTGCGATTATTGTATATTTGTGGGGGGATAGGCTTCTGATTAATAATGAAGATATTATTTATTGATTTATTTATTTTATAAAATTTAGTGGGTTGAAATATGCTTTAAAATAGTTTGAATTTGTTAATTAAAATTTCTCTTAAATAAAAATTAAGCGTCATTTTGGAATTTTTTAGGAATGACTCCCAAAAGAGAAGAACACAAAACTATTTTTTGCAATGCATTTTTATTTATGCAAATTAAGTAAATTTTTAAGATAATAATGTCAAATATTTCTTGTGGAATTTTCATCAAAAGACTTCATTGAATTTTGAACTATAATTCAAATCGTTTTTATTGTTCCGGTTAATATTTAACCACATAATTTTCTAATATTGTTAGAAACTAAACTATTGTTAGAGTTTAACTATTGTGGACTATTGTAACTAAACTATTGTGGAGTTTTTTCTGCCTAATATCTTGTGTAATTTAAGTGAGGAGCAAGAAAGTGATGTTATAATACCTTTATCATTTTTCAGTTGTTTAGAAAATCAACTACAATCGGATGATTCATATATAAAATGTACAGAATAGGTGCATTCTATAACTTCGAATGCATTTGTAGATTCGATATCTTTCACAGTTCGTTTTGATACTCTTACTTCTAAGAATTTTGCATTTTATTTCTAAAAGATTTAACCTGTAACTAGTAACGGGAAACAAAATGATTCCGTGTTATTTATTAACCCTTATTATCACGTGATATTTTGTCCTTTATTTCTTTCGGCAAATAATATCCCTGAACTTGGAATTTCTAGGATTATCTGTCTGTTTGATATACGTGGAAAGAGCTGGCTTTCTGGGACAG
>JAOUZG010018352.1:730536-742123 GCA_026289955.1 Argiope argentata | reverse complement strand
TGTTTGATATACGTGGAAAGAGCTGGCTTTCTGGGACAGAGGTAGCGCGTCTTCCTCGTGTTTTGGGAGTCCCGAGTTCGAGTTCCGGTTTGGGCATGGTTATTTTTTTATTTGCTATCTGTGAGATGTGTGACTGTGCCCCCTTGTTAAAAAGGACTGTGCAAGCAAATGAGGTGATTGTGTAGCTAAGTCTTACTCTTGTCCCTAGTTGGCGCTACTTCAAAAACAAGAGACGCTCCTTTCGGCTTAAATCTGCTGCTGCATCAGCGGGGTGCTTGTCCATATACAAGTGCCATAAGTAACAACAACAAAAACGTGGAAAGAAGTATTAAAAAATTAGTTTACATATGGTATGCAGAAAAAGCAACTATATGCGATATTATGAAGCTGAACGGGTGTTCATTGGGCTGTATGAATTCTATTGAAATTAATATATCCTGAAAAGAGCTTGGTTGAGATTCGAGACGATAATTTAGTGAGGGCCTGGGTATAAAACCCTATATATATATTTGTATTTTATGTAGTATATTATTTTATAAATTTTAGAGATCGTTGTCTTGTAGGTAGCGCAAAAGATTTCTATTTTTGACTCTATGAAAATAATCATCTCATCACCTCCTTCAAATTGTCCTTTTAGCAGTATGTTGGCAAAAATCTAAGCATGAAATATGCGTAAAACCGATTCTTTTTCAAAGGTTTTATTATTTACATAGTCATTGACTCTATTTTTCAGAAACTGCTTTGAATTTGAATAATACAAAAAGAATAAAGAAATATTCCTAAAATTACATTGCAAAATATTTTATATATATATATATATATATATATATATATATATATATATATATATATATATATATTGTTGTTGTGACTAATGGCACTTGCCGTGGACAAGCCCCGTTGATACATCAGCAGATTTTAAACCCGAGATATACTTCTTTTGTTTTACAAGTAGCGCCATCTAGGGCCAAGAGTACGACTTAGCTACGCACACGTCACAACCCCTTTTAGGGGACGGACTTCATTCATGCAAATTCATTCATTCATTCATCTCATATCGTAATTTAGACCTGGAACAGAGAATGATCACCTCTGATTCAGTACCCCCAGTGGTACTACTCTCGACATGGAGGACTTTGCGACCACGAACAGATTTAACGAGCACCAATAGCCACGCACTCGGGGAATGTTTTGGCCGGTGAACTTCGAACCCGTAACCTAAGGAGTACGAGTCCACGACTCTACCAACCAGTCCATCCCGGCCTATATTTTTGTTAAATTCTATAAGTTATTTATAGTAGTGTAACTCTATAATATCTAAACAAAGTAAATACGCATTAAAAGATTGTTTAATTTTTTTACAAAATCTTCTCCACATTTAATATTATAATATCTAATATTTTTAATATTAATATATTTAATATTTTTGGTAACTCCATGATTTCCGGAATGTGTTGTGTTCTCAAAGATAATTTTAAAGACCAGATAAAAAAGAAAATAACATTGGTGTACTTTCGGCTCCATGTATCTGACCGTTTGAGGAAATTCATGTCACAAATATGAGTTAATTAAAAGTTAGTGCAACAAAATAGCTGGTCGTCAAAGGCGTTTAATTTTAAATCAAACTCCACCAAATTGCTCTATACACTGACCTGCATCTAAATTACTGTAAATATGGGCACATTCCCCTAGCTTTGCCGAGATCAGGTGAAAGCGATGGAAATGATAGATTATCGGGGATTCGTATGAGACCATCAGAACCCATCAGGCAGAGGCAGGAAGATACGGCCATCCCCTCGCGAAAAATCATAAAGCAACAGAGCCCCCCACCCCCCCGACACTCGGCTCTCTCAGTTATCAATTTTTGCAGCCATGTTGCCAGACGTTAAAAATACGCATTAAAAAGATTTATATTTCCATCGGAAATTCATTAACTTAATGCAAAATACCTCAGTTGTAATTTATACCTTTTTTGACAGTCTTAGAGGGCGAAAAAAAATTGATACCTCCCAACGTCGCGATCCCGGGCTCTTTTGATAAAAATCTCTAATTTATCTGGTAACAAATAAACGAGTAAATACATTGTTTATTACAAGATGGAATCTGGGCCATAGTTTTCGTGGGAGTTTATGAGTTTTTGTCCCTAGGCGACCGTACTTATCCGCAGATGAAATTTATGTTGAGGAATTTTTACGGCTCGCCGTATTTTTGGAATTACTTATTAACGAGCCACGAGTTTTTGCTCTTATGCCTGTAATGGAATTTTTCTGACCAATGACTTTTCCAGCCCTAATCACATGCAAAAAGAAAAAGAAAGAAAAGTTTAATCTGAAGAAGAAGAAGTTATATATAGACTTAGAGAAATTGTTTTATTTTTGACATCTTCCGCAATATTGCGGGGTCGAGAATCCTCCCCTTCCTTTTTTCACTATTTTTTTCCGTCATCTGTTCGATTAGAAATAGAATATTAATTTTCGTGAAACACTTTTTTTTTTTCATTTTGCTCCTTGGAAGTAATAAAAAGGTTATAAATGGGAATTCTTTTAAATGATTAAATAGAATGTCTTTTCGAAAATTTGTTTACGTAGGAAGGAGAAAAAACTTCCAATGTAATAATGCATCTCGCTTTTGTTGACTTCCATCTTTTTTTAACTTTGTTTTGCCTTCTTATTTTTGATTTTAGAACAAAATAAACTAATTTTGGAACGAATTAGCCTTAAAGTCTTTTCCAACTATGCAATACAAAAAATAATTCAATATATATTATTAAAATATTATTAAGAGTTTACTTCCGTTGGTTTTTTTCGTTGTGTGTGGTTGAAATAAACAGTTATTTAGTAAAAAAACTACCACGACGTTTATTGAACGCAAAGACTTTGCATAGACTTTGTGCAAGACTATGTTTATTGTGCAAAGACTATGGCACAAAGACAAATATATACAGCCAAGACGAAGATAAACGACACATAGCAGCACAGTAAAAACAAGTAATATAAAAAATATTTTTTAAATCAATTCCTACTTTGGGTATAAGGAAAAATTTAGGAGGTTAGGAAACATTTTATTTTAGTTACTGTTTATTAAATAAATTGCTGTTCTCTTGTTCCGCTTTACAACGAAAGGAGGGGTGCAGTGGCTTCTGAGGCACTCTTTAGCACCCGAATAACTATCACCTTCGACTCAGTGCCCACAGTGGTATAACTCTTGACATGTACAGCTTTGTGACCAGGTTCGAACTCACAGCACAAGGGATGCGAATCCAACGCCTTACCAACCAACTATCCTGACCTAACAATTACAAATGCTATAAAGAACTATTATAAAGGCGAGGAAATTAGTGTTTTGGCAAAGAAAAAATTAACGAATTACTATTTGAAAAACTATTAACATCAAACATCATCTAATTTTTTTTAATGCATCACTCCGACTTTCTGCAGCTTGAGACTGCAGTCTTTTATAGATCCCAGAAGACAGACGGAGAAGATTCTGGGCTAATCTAGTATAACTTTATTACTATTGGAGGAATCACTAAAATTCTCGAAGTTTTCAGTAATATCTTTTTTGTTACTGAAGTCGCCCAATTCATCGGAAATCTCAGAAATTATTATTGAGATAGCATCTGATTAACACCTAACACAGCTGATCGTAAAACAGTCTTTCTAGTGATTGAACTAAATATTCTGGGGAGTGACATTGCAGAATTGTTACAATAGGTTACCGGGAAAATATAAATTATCGGCATTTTATAGAGTGCCTATGCATCGTCTATAATGCATGTCGTTTTTAAGTAAAGAACGAAACACGAGAATTATCAGAAATTTTTTCTAGGCATTGTACTTCGGCATTCTATCGAATGACAAATTCAATTTGGGCAAACTATAGGAAAAAAAAGTTATGATAAGGCTGTTATATAAACGACAAGCATTCCTCAAAAATACAAATGTTACTCTGAAAAAGTTATGAAAGCCAATAAAAGATATCTTCAAAGTGCGTGAGGAAAACTGAAAGTTGAGGAAAATAAAATTTATGGCTTTCTTATAAATAGAGACAAAATTTTCATATAAAAAATTAAAAAATGAAATTAATCTAATCGTTACAACATGTAGGCTTCAATTACATTTTGATTCAATACCACATCATTGTGAATCTGCAATCAACAGTTCCCAAGTTCCTTTTTAGTAATCATTTTGATTTTTTGCATATCATTTTTTAATTTCTGGTTCGTGACCCGATTCCACTGAAGAATTGTCTTGTCAAGGGGTTTGTTGTGCATTGAATTCGTCAGAGCCAAACTTCCTCCCTCTAGTGTGAAGAAGATTAGGGGGTGCTATCTTAGGTGTCACCCACGTCATCTGACCATGGTTCGAATTACCAATTATACTCAATTTAATAATTTACCAAATATGCATCAAATTAATAATTTATCAAATATGCATCAAATTAATAATTTATCAAATATGCATCAAACTAATAATTTACCAAATATACATCAAGTTAATTATCTACCAAATATCATCAAATTAAATATCTACCTAATATACATCAAATTAATACATTAAATATAATTAATTATATACATTAAATTAATTGTATGCATCAAATTAATAATTTCCTAAATATACGTCAAATTAATAATCTACCAAATATATACCTCAAATTAATAATATACCAAATATATACATCAAATTAATAATTTACCAAATATATACATCAAATTAATAATTTACCAAATATATACATCAAATTAATAATTCCCTAAATATACATCAAATTAATAATCTAACAAATGTATACATCAAATTAATAATTCCCTAAATATACATCAAATAAATATTCTACCAAATATATACATCAAATTAATAATTCCCTAAATAAACATCAAATTAATAATCTACCAAATATGTACATCAAATTAATAATTTACCAAATGTATACATCAAATTAATAATTTTCCAAATATATATCAAATGAATAATTCCCTAAATATACATCAAATTTATAATCTAACAAATGTATACATCAAATTAAAAATCTACCTAATATACGTCAAATTAATAATTCCCTAAACTTACTTAATAATTTACCAATATACATCAAAATAATAATTTACCAATATACATCAAAATAATAATTTTCCAAATATACATCAAATTAATAATTTTCCAAATTTACATCAAATTAATAATTTACAAAATATACACATTAAATTGATAATTTATCAAATAAACTTCAAATTAAAAATTTACATGCTTAATAATTTACATTTACAAAATTTACATTATAAATTAACATTAAAAATTTATATACACCACATTGATAGTTTTTTTCCAAACGGTTTTTTTTTTCTAAATCAGTCGGCTTTAAAAATCATCTGGTTCCATTGGTATCTTAATAAATAAAATAAAAAACGTTTTCATACGTTAAAAGAATTTTTTATATTGTACTATTTGATAAAAATTAGATTTTATGTTTAAAATTCTTTCATGACTATTATTTTTATCTCAAGTGACGATCATATCGATTTAATCAAATATCAAATAGAAAAAAAAAAAACTAATGCATACTTATGAAAGGAATTTTAAAATAGTAAATAAACAAATCTCTCGCTAAACCCCAGAAAAATAAACCTCAAATACTTTTTAATATGGTAACATTGATGTTTGATTTAGTGAATAAAATAATTAATGGTTTTCTCATATTTGGAGAAAAGCTTTGGAAAAAAAAATAACCGGAAATCTTTTTATCAATTTATTCCTTATCAAAATTGCGTTCAGATGTTTCTTTAAAGCTCTATTTTTAAACCACTTAATCAAGGCGGACATAAACAACAGTGCCCACATTATATTTTATAACGATGCCAAGGTTCATTTCTGGTGGCATCATAAATTATCCATCATTTAAAGACTGCACATTTTCCGAGCTCGTTTCTGAAAACGACTTCTCATTATTTTTGCTCTCTTTTTGTGTACTTTAAATGTTTTCTCTGAGCTGGAGTAATTTTGGAAGGATGATTACCCTTTGAATGAGAAAGAGAAGAAAAAAAAACGATTTCATCAAAATAAATAAATAAAAATAATCTGCAGTTAAAGAAGGTTATTGTGTAAACTGTTATTGTAATAAATATGGCGTCCGTAATAGCGTATTCCTTTAAATCAAAAAATACGTTGGTGGTTATTTTATTAAGTTCATTTCTTGAATTTTGAGTCAAAATGCACATAAAATTATTTTAAAGATATTTAAATTGCTTCTTTGTGAGTGAAATGAATTATTCTTCAAACATATTTAAAATGCCCTTTTCTGAATAAAATAAATTATTTAAAAACATAACTTAAAAATATTTTTATAAGTGAAATAGAAAATGAGAATTTTCGCAATCAAAACAATATTTAAATATGAGAAAATATAATTTTTTAATACCTAAGAAATTTTTAATATTATTTGTATTTACAATGGATTCTAAACAATTTAAATTGCCAGTGTTGAATTTTAAATTTATCTAAAATTAAATCCAAATATTTTATTTCTGAGAAGAAATTATTTTGTTTAACTACAAACTAAACAATTTTGGACTGAAAAAGTTCATTCTACAAGACATAATTTTTTTTAAAATTCAATTCAAATATTTTCACTAAAAATTTACTATAGAATTTAATTTAAATATTCCATAAATATTTATATTTTGATAAAAATTTAATTGTTAAAAAATGTTCAGATATTAATATTATTGTCAGTAAAGTTAATTATTTCAATGTATACTTTTTTCGGAATAAATACTGAAGATAAAATTAATCTAGAAAAGTGTATTATCTTTTTAGTTTGATATTCATATTTTTTTCGCATTATGTAAACAGTAAAGAAGACATGATATTAAAAAAGATTAAAATGAAATCCGCTGTGCGTATTTCAATGTATCATGTCAGAATAGAATTTTTTGAATGACCAAGCACCACATGCTGGTGCAAGTTAAATTATATTTTAATTCATTTTAAGCGTTTCATCGAATGAGTCACTTTAGTATTTTAAACGATAAAAAAACTTTGTCTCGCATTTATTGTTTTAAAAAAATATTACATTTCCTATTTATTTCATTTCATATAACACGCGCTCAAAATGACATTTTTTAAAGTTTTATTTGCTGTAGTCATTAACTTATTTTTTTAATCAGAGATTTTGCAAATTGGATGGCATCACGTTATTAAAAGCTGATTTTTTGAGGTGCTCGTGCAGATATATTTCTATTTTTCGCCTACGGTTTTATTTTTATTTTTCACATATTGTTTATTTTTTCGCCTATTGGTTTTGTTAACGCTACAAAACCTCATTCTTAAAGCAATACCATGTTCTGACATGATAAAAAATTAATGGCATTTTATAGATAAAATTAACCTGTTCCTAATAATTCAAATAATGTGAATTGCTACATGCCAAATCGCATGTCATAAAATGACCAAAATTGGCATATACATATTGTGAAAGGTAAAATGTGCAATTCGAAGCAATTTTCTAGGCATTTTAATCATTATACTTAATTGAAAATTAAGAGAACATTTCGGTAAATTTTTTGACAATAACCTCCAAAAATTTTATTGCACTCAATGAATTTTACCCTTTATCAAATGTTTAAAAAATATGCTCTTAAATATCAAATATCTAGCAAAATTGTTATTTTCGTTAATATTCCTAAATCCTTTTATAAGAAGATTATGAGAGAAAAAATAGTTGAATCTTGAATTTAAGAATATCTCATTTTAAATAAAGGAAGCTTAAAAAAGAAACTTTTTCCATCCATTAATAAGAAAATAAGAAACTGTCATCCCATCATTTTTATATTAATTACAAAATAAACCAATTTCTCTCTAGTCATGATAATTTTAAAAGATATTTTACAAATTTGTTTCCGCCATCTCTCTGTGATTATAATATTGTTGGCGAGGAAAGTGTTGAACATTTGTTCTCTTTCTATGTCTCAAGTTTGTCAAAGAAACATAGAACCCGAGACTGGCTCCCAAGGGCCTTAATATAAATGGACTTCAAGATTTTCACCAACTTGTTTCCATCAGAAGTGCGTTCGAAAATTTCTGTAAATTTATTGTTGACATTTGTAATCCTTCAAGACTGTTTAATAGGCATGGGATTTTTTTTCTAAGTTTTGCCAAATTTTTAAAAATGTTTTTTTTCTTTTTTAAAAAAAGTTAGTTTTTTTTGGCACAAAAGCAAAATATTGCAAGGCTGCGCCATTTTTTCCCCACATTTTTTTTTTCAAAAAGGGTTCAAAGAAAGGTTTCCATCGTTTGTTTAAAATTCAATTCAATTTCACTGTCTTATCAAACGCTATCTCTAATTTTGGGATCCTTTTCCATTGTTGAAAAACTAAGGAAAATAATCATACATACACGTATACTTATGCATACTTGTGTACAGATATACTTTGTATATATGTACCAATTAGATATTAAATAAACTAGTACATAGTACTTTGTGTAGTTTATAAAACAAATCGATAAAGAAGTTACAATACGATGAAAATTAAAAGTTTTATATTGTTAAAAGCGCTATGATGTCATGGCATGATTTCGTTTGGAAACACTCGTGTAAATGAAGAAAACTCGTGTATGATGAAACCATGTGCAATACAATTATGATAGCTTAAATATTTGATAATTAGTTTGAATCATAGTCATGAAATTATGTCTAAACGATTTATCTGAAACCATGTATAACCAATTTTCCAGGAGAACCAACTGATCACCTGATATTATTAGTCTGTGATAATAGAGCATGTATGACTTAAATACATGGCCAAAGGAGGTAGCAATTTTAACATTGCTTTACCCAAGAGGTTTAACACGAAACTTAAGTCATGAATTTCCTCACGCAGCCAGAGGCATGAAGTCAGGATAATTCTATTGTTATTTTTCTTTTTTGTCTTTTATAATTAGCGTTGGAACTTAATTTTGAAGAACAATACATTCTGAAAATCCTATAGCTATCAAAAATATTTAAAATATTAATGTAGGATAGCCCATGGAGCTATCTTGTTTGACCATCGTTTTAGCTTTCATTTTTTTTTCTTTTATTAACATCCGATGGTAAATGCGAGAATTATAAACGGTTAGATCATTTCCCAGAGGGCAATAATTTTAATTAATACAACATTCCAGAACAATGCCATCTATCGAGCTTTGAAATAACTGTCCAAATCAATATTCAGGCAGAAGCCCACTAACAACGGTACGATAAAGACGTGTCCACGCGTCAGCGTTTCCCGCTCTCAAAGCTACGCGGTAATATGTTTTCAGTCACATAATGTTTTTGTTACTTCTAACGTCCACCTAGAGGAAATAATCTAACATCCTTTTTATTTAATATCTCCATGCTTTAATCCATTTAATATTTCCCTGTAAATACTCCCTTTTGTAAACTTTTGCCTTTAATTCTAAATAATTTTTTTTTTATTTTTTAAAAAGAAGTCTCTTTATACATCGTTTGCATTATTTCATCTTAGTTTTCAAACTGACCCCCTAATTATTAAGAAACCCTTAGACACCATGCCATTGAAACCCCGCTATCTGAAGAGTCTAATATTTTTGGAAGATTTGGTTAGACTTCCACATTAATATTTAAAATGTTAAATGTTATAATATTAAATGTTGCGAAAATGATAAAAGAAAAACCTAAGCAATATTTTAATATTTATTTCATTCCGATATTACGTAATCACACTAATGTTAATAACTGTTAAAATTCAGCAAACAAAAATAACGAATACAATATTTTAAGTTATTTTTTAAGAATATTTCTTCATCTTTTTGCATTATTCAAATTAAAAGCAATTTCAAAGACATGGAGTCAAATACTCTACAAATAACAACAAATACTTTAAAAAGAATAACTCTGTTATGCCAACTTGTTCATACTCAGACTTTTGCTAACATGCTGTGGACAGAACAATTTGAAGGTTCAAAATACCAAGAAATAATCAGAATTGATGAATAATACGAAATCATTTTGGCTTTCGTCTCCAGCGACGGCTTAAGAACGAATCGAAATTTCTTTTTAGCTTTATGCGTTAAGGGGTCAGCTACAGTATGATTTGACCAATCTTGTTGTTACTAATTTTGAGCAACCTTAACAGATGAATCAGTAAATAAGGCAAGGAAAAAACCTTTTATCATTGTTTCCGCAGAACAAAATAAAGGAATATTAAAAGTAAAATTTCATCATTTTTTTCCTCCATTTTTTATCTCCGTGCTCTCATCTTCACCTGTTTATTCTTAAGAAAAGTAGGACTTTCATAAAAGATACTCCTTTTCTGAAATTAAATTTTTTTCTCCTTCCGATGTAATAAGAAATTATTTGCGCAGCCAGCGTTTATAATCTTATCTTCAAATAGTTTCTAAAGCACAAAATATGAACGCATTATTATTTTTTTTCTTAATTTTCCTCGGTTCGTCCCTATTACAAAAGTTTTTTTCTATGACTTGCCTTTATTCCACAATCTTTTCCATGTTTTTTTAACTCTCTGGTTGAAAATCAGTGATTAAATCTTACTTTTATTTTGGTTTTTTTATATCCTTAATTTTTACTCTGGAAAGTCATCAGAATTTTCCCAACGACCAGGCGGGTTCAATTAAAGAAAGCATTAACAGAGCTCACGTTAAAACAAAACACATTTCTTCTTATAACCATCGAGTTTTTTTTTTTTCTCTTTATATCTAATTTATGCTCTCGGTTATGCAAAACGAACAACTGAACGAAAAAAGAAGAAATAGAAAAATAGCAATTAACCTGAATACAGGGCCAGCCGCTTTTTTTATTAATCATGTTTTATTAAGCAAAACTAACCTCTACCTTGGAAATTAGAAGAAAAAAATTAACTTTTGCTTGCATTATTCCACGCTTCATTCACAGAATTTGATTAAAATATGAATTTGTTTAATACGAAGGAGAAAAAAATGGATGAAAAAGTTCAAGTGTGCTCAGAAAACTGCTGCTATTAATCAATGTTTGCGATTCATATTATTCTGGTTCTTTACCTTTTAATTTATTTTTCCCAGAATAGTATTTTCAATATTTACTGTTGATTTTTGGAGGGAAACCTATTAAATTGCCTTATTGGACAAAGCATATTTCTTTGAATAAATGTTTATATTTTCAAAGTATCCAAGTAGGTTCAGAACATATTAAAAAAACAATTTATTCTTTATTCTTTATTCTTCTAAGATATATGCGAATATTTTGGAAAAAATTGCATGTTGATACATTATGGCACTTGCACATCCCTTTTATACTGGGGGTTACATTTTTATACCTTACAGATAGAACACAGAAGAAAACCATCCCCCAAAAGGGACTCGAACTAGGGATATCCAGCTCTCGAGGAAGAAGCACAACCCCTATGTCAGTATGTTAAGGCTTTTCATTTTTCAATTCCTAATATTAATTCAAACTCTCTCTCTCTCTCTCTCTCTCTCTCTCTCTCTCTCTCTCTCTCTCTCTCTCTCTCTCTCTCTCTCTCTCTCTCTCTCTCTCTCTCTCTCTCTCTCTCTCTCTCTCTCTCTCTCTCTCTCTCTCTCTCTCTCTCTCT
>JAOUZG010018352.1:700558-730436 GCA_026289955.1 Argiope argentata | reverse complement strand
GATGTTAATACAGTTTTTTCAAATGTTAATTCATTATGCTAATTAATTCATGTTATTCATATTAATTCATTCATGAGATTTTTATTACTTTATTACTTTAAATAGAGATTTTGGCAGTTTGTGATGAAAATCGAAATCAACAGGCAGTAGCTCAATCTGTAAAAGGCGTGCATTTCACTATTTTTCAAGTAAAGATGAATAATACGAGTTCAATTCTCGCTAAAATGAATCATTTTTTGATAAATTATTTATATTACTTGCAATTATTAAATAAAAAGTAACTAAAATAATTTTTATTTATTGATCTAATTAAGTATTGACTTTTAATTTTTCTTTATATTACTGGTCTTTTGCAACTTTACAAATGTAACATAGAAAATAACTCTTATGAAAGTTTAATATTAAAAAATAAAATTCTTTTGAGTAATACATAAAATAATCTATGATATTTTAACATTTTTCAACAATATTTAAGCTAACAAACATATTTGAATTTGAACATTAAATTCATTGTGTATTACATTCAACATAATATAAAAAGAACTAATTTGAAGTTTCATTTATGTATCTTGATTATCTTGTATCTTGTATCTTGATTTTTTGAGTTATGGCGGTACTAATATGCGATTGCGATATAATATCGCAAACTCGTCCAAAACTCGTTTGACAGATAATTGATTTAAAGCTTTTAAATGCTTATGAATAAGCATCACTTGTCAAAAATTTCCAATAACTTTTCTTTTAATTCATTTATAGGACATAAATATATTACCAGAAATAGAAACATACTTACTTTTTTAGTGAAACTGAAAAAGAAATAACAATAATAATACAAGTTTTGATCCTAATTCATGTTTTCAATCTAGTTATATATCTTAATTTATAGTTAAATGCGTTTCTTGATAGCAAATAAAGCTCTAAATTCGCTATAAAGTGATATAAAAAAGTGAAGTGAAATAAAGTATCATTCTTATCGACAAACTGATTAATTTTTTTGGGGGGGGGGAACTGACTTACTAAAAAAATGGAACAATATCATCGTTTTATTTATGGATTTATGAATTAATTTTATTGCAAATCAGTCATTAAATTTCCTACAAAGAGAAATGTTTTCAATTTTTGAGTTTACTGATTAACTTCCTTATTTTACTGTAAATAAGTAATAAAATTAAGAAAATTTTATTATTATTATTTTAGCTATGGTTTAATGTACCTATTGTACCTCAAATAAATTGATAAATGTACAAAAAAACATCGCTCATATCTTTTTGGTATGTGGATTAATGCATCAAATTCGCCACTACTAAATTGAATGAGAAAATATCGTACTCATTGAATAATCTCAAAACTTCTTTGCAACCTTTGCCAGGACTATAATTTTTTACTTAAGATTAAATCAGTTTCACATCAATGATTAGAATATTTGCTGGTGAAGTACAATTTTATGATTTAAATCCAAATTAATACCATGCAAATATGGTGCACTAGCTACCTGTAGAGATTAATCATGCCATAAGGGAATGTCGGTTGTATGTCTGAATATTTTAATCAAATTGTATCGATATTGTAATCGCCTTAATTTCATAGCCTTACACCTGTTCTGTTTATTAATATTCAGTTTAATGTTAACCTGTTCTATATTACTTTTCTTTAGTAGTACTGAAACTGAATAGCCTTATTTCTCATATAAACTGCTAAGATAATAAATAGAATCTTCTTTCCATAGTTTTTAATAAGAAAAAACTATTAATTATCTATAAAAATGGGTTGAATTTCATTGTCACAATCGAATTGATGCATTGCCTTGATGCATTATGAAATTATAAAAAACATATTATTCATAAGCTATTAAAACGTCAGAAAAAAAAGTAGAATATTAAAACGTCAGAAAAAAAAGTAGAATATCATATAAATTACTGCCATAAAAATGATTATGCGATAGTTCTCTTCTAAAAATTGTCCGCAAAAATATTTCTCTACAAAAATAATTGCTGTGCTGTTATATTTTTGGGAGTTATCGCTGAGTCAGACTAAAATATCCTTTAATTTCAAACATGAAAATTGAATCTATGCGTGGCTCGTCTCTGCTTCAAATAAACTAGATTCAGTGTACTTTTTACGTTGACTGCCAAGTGAGTTGTCTCTGGTTCATACCTAATATCTGATCTCTGATTATTTTATCACATTAACTTTTATCAGTCGATATAGTTTAATTTTATTCTTGTCATGTTACCTAGTATTTGACCAACATAGTACACAGATTTTCTCTGAAAGGATTTTATTCAATATTTAAAAGGAAACTGCATATTTAGTTTAAAGTCCGTACAGCAAATTTAATTACTCTAATTCAAAACGACTTTGCATAATATTGGTCCCAGACATAAAGACAGACATAATTCCAAAAATGTGTTTTCAGTATTCTGCCAGGCATGGAGCATGGATACTCATCAAAATGTTTAAGTCGAATTTTTGAACAATGGCAATATTTTTTCTATTACTTCGAATGCCCTAAGACCGAGAAATATTTTGAATTATTTTATTCTCTGCATTACATCATTGCATAGAATAACGCATTACATTATTCTATATACTCTGAACAAATATCAGATTGGACACAAAATATTTGTTCGGTGACAATAAATGAACTGCTGTTTCCAAAAGGATATGTTGAATTGCAGTCATCCCTTGCCAAGTGCGATCTGAGTAATGATGTTTAATTGTGCGGAGTTAATCGAGAGGGATCAGATCAGCAAAACCGACCGAGAACAAATCTTGGAAAAAAGCCCACGCACTCTAAGTTGATAGAGATAAATGGCACGGTGGAGGACTGACCACACGATTCGTAAATTGAGAAATGGCTTTCGAGGGGCTTTAAATGCCTCGGAGGATTCGCAGTGCCTCAACAACGAGAAGAACCCAATATAGTCACGGGTCTGCACAAAAAAAAGTAATCGATCCATTAACTCTTTCGTAACCAATCCTGAATTTGTGTTTATGGGACGATATAGCTTTTTTTTGTAAGAGATTTGCACATATTTTTAGAGGTATAAGGTATTCGACTATGTAGAAAACTCGAATTTTTAGGAGAGCATGATTTTTTTACTTAATATTCTTAATGCTTCAGCAAGTTTCTTTATAGAATCGTTGGAAGTTTTTTTTCAGTCTATTGTTTGCGGAGTTACACTGAAATTTATATTAGAATTACATATGTTTTGCATCTTTAAATGATATTTTCTTAAATTTAGAAAACAGCAGAATTCTTTTACGAAAAATTTCATGAAATGAATTTTTAATTTTTTGTTCGAATTTAGAATAAAAAATTTCAATATATTCTTCAGTTAATGAACTTTAGCATAAGTAATATATACTCATTTAGAAATATTATCATGTTCTCACATGATAATATTTATAAATCAGTAATTTCTAATGTTGTTTGGTTAGAAGGTTTTGATGTCTCCGAAACTTACGGGCAAAAAACGTTTTTGCTTTATTATTACGTATGCTTCTTTGACAGCAGATGCAGTTTTAAAAAGTTCACCTGCTTTACCAGTATTGCTTTATTATTTCGTAAGCTTTTTTGACAGCAGATGCATTTTTAAATGGCTAACGAAGAGCTATGTCATTCTAGCTGTCAAATCAATATCCACAAAACCATATACCCACTCATATGATACATCGAAACTTCTAACTGGACCGTATAACGTTACCCCAATCGCTACATATGGAAGTTGCCTATTTCTCTTGATCGCCACATGTTTTCTTCTTTGTGAGGAAAGTATATATATATGTATATAATATAACAGTTTAAAATCTACCAATTACTGGTATGTTCTTTGACTTTTTTATTGCTAATATGTGATTATTTATTATTGTGTATAGTTTTTTTTGCTTTATTTTTTATTTCTTTTTTCTATAATTTTATTATTGTGAGTCTTTTTTTATAATTTTCATTTGCTTTTATATTCTCAAAATGTGATGCTTCTCTTATACTTAGAGATGTGGAATTTTTCGGATTACAAAAGGGTTAATTATATTTAGATAATAGTCAAAACCTTTTACAGAGAAAAATCCACCTTTTATTGGAATCACAGCCTTTGTGACCTTTGAGAAAGGCCGGATTTCTTTTCTTTTTTACTTTAGGTTTTTCCTACTTTTACTACAGTTTTTTCATTCATTCACAGATAATCGTCCCAGATAATAAAAGAGGGAAACCGTTATTTATAATATTATATTTTTAAAAATAAATATTTATAAAGTTAAGTTTTTCCTTTCCAAAAAATGCATCTAAATACTTTAAAATATGTTCTACAAAATTTACTTATTTTCATGAAATTAGCAGAACATATATATCACAACAACATACATTTTTTACTTTTACACCTACTCATAAATCCAAGCAGAAAAAGCTAAAGTTAATTACATTTTAGAAAATAAACTATATGGGAAATTTATCACAATCTTTTTTAAATTGGAATACCAATTTTTAAAGCAAAATAGGAAAAAAAGAGATTTTAGAGAGAACTTTATAACTTTATGATTCTTAAACTAATGTGGTTGAGAAGTGGCATAAATTCCTACAAATACGCTTACTTAGACTGGACATCGATCCTCTTGTGAGATTTTAAGGGTTTCTAAAGGTAGCCCAATTACTTGTCCATATTCTATAGAACCGCTATATTTCTGAATTTCATTACCTAACTAAGCTGCTTGTGAATGTAGCTAAAATTGCATAAACCCTGATAAAAATTCTGTACACTACGTCTTTAATTGGATTTGGAGTTTTTAATTGGTTCTAACAGTATTTTGGAGGATACAAGTGAAGTTCGCGATTGTTCGTGGGTCATCCAGAGAGAAAGTTTCCTTAAAGCTTCAAATCGAAATAAAATAAAATTATGCGAAAATATTTGTTAGGAAAGATTTTAAAAAACCATAAATCTGCTTTTCAATATATTCACCACTGGAATCTAAGCAGTTGACGAAATAATATATTCACGTTTATGTTCTAAAACGCAATATAGTCATGTTTATGCGTATGTTCTGAGCTAAACGTTTACGTTCCATTGCTGTAGAAAATTATCGCTTGAGGTATGGTGAACATGCGTTTTACGTATTAAAAAAATTAAACAAAAGGTTTTGTTAATAAATATTCATGCGAATTTGAAAAATGACCAATGCATTCTATATAACCAAACTAGGATTTTTTATATTGTAATACTATGTTTTATATTGTCACTATGCAGTCCTCAGTAAGAAGTGGCAATCATTAATACTATCTTCACCAGAGATATTTCAAAAACCTTCGAAAACCTATTTGCACCATCGATCAGAGCATAGTACATTGAGTGTCCTTAGAACTCTGAAGGACATGATGTCAAAAATTGTCAGTTTTTTATCAATTGTTTGAAAATTTAAAAGCGCTCGGATTTCCATTGTTGTGAAACGAAATATTTGAGAAATAATTAGAATCTCGCGGAGATTTTCTTTTTGTGATGGATTCTTCCTTGTTTAATTGGAAGATGAGGAGGTAAGGCAGTCATTGACCACTTTCTAACCAATAACCTTGAAGAGAATGCTAGCTTGATGAATCGGTCAATTTAAGGATGGACAATACAAAGGCAGTAGTCGCCCACAACAAATCCTGTCAATACTGCTACGTTTGTTGGAGTGGGTTTGGTTGTGATGGCAAGAACAAGTGTATTGAGTTTTCATTCTGAGAATCATTTCCCTATTTGCAGATTTCGTATTTGCTGATTTTAGAATTTATCACAAAGCGTTATAAGGCTTTTACTTTAGCTGTGGATAAATTAGAACTATATTCATGTATGACATACTAAAACTTGCGAAAATCAATTTTTATTTCTTGAATGAGTATTCTCTCTTCATTCCCGGATTCGAAACTTTTCACGTTCTTGGCGAAATGTCAGGAGGGGTTTATTTCATCAGAAAAGGGGAGAGGGGAAGGATAAAAGAAAGATATATTTATTTTTAGCAACAAGATGAACTCTAATAATTCTACAGAATTAAGAGGTATAATAACCGATAAGCGTTATGCTATTCACTTTTAATAATTTTAATTTATCCCTGATAAACTAGATCGTATCACTATAAAAAAGTATTTTTTAAATTATATTTTCAAAATAAGCCTGGAATATTGAAATGAATTATCTATGTGTGAAGAGTTAATAAATTGTCAAAATTGCTCTTGGTATTTGGTGCTGGAGGAGGATCGATTGCTTCCAAAGTTTTATTTTGAGAAAAATGAAGGTCGTGGTGATCAAGTAATTACATTTACGGATTATGATCTCTCCTATGAAATTAAAGCTGACGCATTTGGCATAGTGGATCGGGTTGAAAAACTAATTCTTATTTTTTTTCGTATGGAAAATGAAGAGATTATTGGGAAGGATTAACAGGAAATAATTATCCTTTTTTAGAGATTGCTAAGATGGATAATGTCGGGATGCGGACGACATATTTAGAGGCCATGGACTGTCATGAAACTTATCTAAGTCGACTGTATGTTCGATTAGAGAATTGGTTCCTTAATTTCATGATTATTTTAATTATAGAATTCTAAACTCATAATTTTCTTATCTACTGTTACTATTTTGCATAATTTTGTTGATTATTCAGATTCTAGAGAAGATAATGAACATTATGCCGTGAATTTGCAACGCATGTAATGCATTAACTTATCTAGAGAATGCATTAGACGTTGACCGCACTTATACGAAAGTGCTTATTATATAAGTACTAAACCTATCGTAAAAATTATCTCTTCATAATCGAAAGAAGATAATTTATTCATTATGAAACAATAAAAGTATATAATTATCAGAATTTTATGCAAAATATTTAAATAAACAATTCCATTTTGCATAGAATGTTCACACTTCTAATCAATGGACTAGTCCGAATATATTATAAATTAGTACACTATTAGTCTTTTGTGATGGCGGAAGTTAATATGCTGCTTTAGGGAGCCACCCTTTCAATGGTTGCTAGGCAACGACTGTTTATCATTGGTCATTTTGTCATGTTTTCATTTTGTAAGGTTAATGGTTGTGCATCAGTTTTGGGGATGAACCTAAAGTTATTTGTATCTGAAAAGATAAATCAAAAGATCCACCGATTATTTATTTTTGTCAGTAAAATATCATAATATTTTATGGAACATTTTAATAAAAATGTTGTCAAGTAAAATTCTTTTAAAATGATCTTTATTTATAATAAAGACGAATTTAAGTTTATTTATGTTCTATAGCTACTTAATTGCCATCGATAATCTTTAGAGAGTGTACTGTTTGCATTTAGATATATATCTCTTAATTTCCATTAAAATTAAAGGAAAACTACAAGAAAATTTGAATTATTATTATAAAAGTTTAAATTTTGGTGTCATTGGTTTAAATTTGACATTCCACAATTTTCTAAAATATTATTATACAATCATAATTTCCTCAACAACTTAAAATAGGGGGAATTTCTTTAGTAATACTAAAATAATTGATGTGCTATTTTTTCGTATAATTTTTAGTAATTTTTTAAAAACATTTTTATGATTTCAATTGAATTTTCTAATAATTTGGCTGCTAGAGAATACAAGAAATTATATTTTTGGAGAACTAGTCATGTGAAAAAATGGGACAATTTATTAAAAGTTAATTTCATCGTTTGAATAAGTATACTACGTCATAGTTGTTCATTTACCTGAAATGCATAATGATTCTTATAAGTTATTTCTGTCTGAGAGTGGGGAGTGTGCGTATCAATGATATCTCTTTTAATTTCAATCAGAATTTTAAAAAAACTTGATGAAAGTTTGAATTATTATTATAAAAGTTTAAATTTTGGCGTCTATCTTCCAAAATTTTCTTAAATATTTCTATAGAAATATAATCCCCACATCAACCTAAAATCAAGGAAATATTTTTATCGATACTAAGATAATTGGTGTGCTATTTTTTCCTATAATTTTTAATAACTTCTTTAAAATATTTTTATAATGTTTTCAACTGTGATTTCTAATAATTTGGATGCTAGAGAATAGAAAATAATTCTTTCTTTAGAAAACGAATCATGTAAAAAGATGTTAAAATAAAACAAAAGTTAATATCATCGCTTGAATAATTATACTACGTTACAATTGTTGAATTACCTGAAATATAATGTCTTATACTACTTATGTCTCATATAATGTCTCCAAAAGAGTTATTTCTGTTGTAGTGTAGGCATTTAAATTAGATGCCACAATAACTTCTTTTAAATTAATCATTGTTCTCATTGTGCATTACTAACACATTTAGGCGATTCCTTATAAATGCATGAAATAAATTATGAAACCTACAATGACACATATTAATAGTACCGGGTGTCCAAAAAGTTCCCGTACTAAAAATTTAAAAAATTATTGTCCATGATTTTTTTTCAAGTATATTAAATTTTGCCATCTTGAATTGTATTATATCATCTACTATGTATATCTGTTAGTATGTGAGCTGTTTTGTTTCATTTTTGTTTGTATTTGTGTGTTTACCCCCCCCCATTTTTGTTTGTGTTGTTGTTTCTAATTCTTCATGATCTAGCAGTTGCTAGATAATATCTATGAGCCCATGAACCATGGCGAAGTCAGGCATCAAAAGAGGATCAGAATTAGCATCCTCCAGTTCAAACCCCCAAGCAATCAAGGATATATTCGGGAGAAGCCGTCTCCAGGTTACAGAATCGAGAATTAAAAAAAACCCAATAGACTATTAAGTATATGTTTCATAACAAAACGCCTATAAAGGTGGACTGAAAATGATTTGATAAAAAACATACTCCCAGTATGATTTAACTCGTCCTAACTGCCATCTGTATAAATAAAAGTGGCATCATTAGGTAGACTATCAATGACCTCAAGAGCCAGCTACCGTAGGTAATCATTCTCTTTGTAATTTGAATGTGTCCTTATATTTGAAGTTTATTCTACTATCAATCGTGAAATGACTTGCATCTGTAATCCTTATGGTATGCCTGTTGGCACACTACAAGGTTGGAGTTTACACATCGAGAATCAAAAACAATACATTATTAAGTATATGTTTCATAACAAATCTATTTAGTATCTTGTACTTGAATGCCGTAAAATACAATATTCCATTCTTGACAAAAGTGCATTAACGTCCTAATATAATCTAAGTTGTGTATAAATATGTTAATCGTATAGAATAGAAATAATTCTGACACAATTTTGCTATACAGTGTTACATTGGCAACATGAACTTTATTTGTACATCTTATATTTGCCATTTTTAGAACAGTCTGGATTCAATAACGAATAAGTAAAAGACACAGAGAAAAAAAACTGCAACTGACATATTGAATTATTCACAAGTTTTAATTTACTCGGTTAGTTAATTTATAATACAATAGATAGTCCACTGCAAAATGTTTCTTTTATGGCACATGATTAGATGAAGGAGAAGAAATCTTTCATACACTATCATCTGAGTGCGTACAAACTTTTTGGGACTCGTCTAGGGAGAAGGAGAGGGCATTTACAAAGAAATTCTAAATGGAATCTTTCACAGCGGCTAAGTGCAACAGGGAACTGAATGCAGCAACGTTCTTTTTGATCAGTTCACAAGCGGTCATAGTTCCAAATCACTTCCGGAAAAGATGTAGCAAAAGTTCCAGGATCTTCTTCCTTCTTTTTTTGCACAGAGTGATTTGTATGAAAAAAACCATTAAGCTCATTATGTTAACAAGTTCAAATAATTGACGATTAATAACGGCTGGTGGAAGTCATAGAGATGGAGGAAATTGCAGCGATTGACCCAACATACGATGGTAACTGCGCGTATCTTGAAACGAAGAAATTCCAGGAATGGTTTGGCTGTTGGCGATTGGATTTGGAGTGATGTTCTTTGGGAAAACAACATTGGAGAACAGTCAGTAAGTATATTTTGCGAATCTAGAAGGAGGTGCGTTTCATTGCAAAATGCTGGCGACATTGTGAGAAAAGAATAAAACGGTGGACACTGATTCTGGAGTGATTCCTTAGATCAGCCATTGGTAAATGGTATCAAAACATTTGGTGATAAATCTGCCAGGATGTGTGATTTGGCATGTAACTTTGGCGATTTAAATCCAATTCCATATTAAGGAATATAATGCGATTATGGGTAAATGAGTACTATTCATTTGATGATACAAGACAAAGGCTAATCTTACATAATAAATGAAGGAAAATATTTGGTTAACAGTTGATGCAAATAAAAAAAGGCACGTAAAATTCAAAAAAAGAAGCTTAAGGCTATAATAGAATGATATTGTGCTGAATATCTTTTTATTCAATTTTGGATGTTTAATATGATATTTAGTCTTTATGTGGATAAAGGAATGTGGATATAGACATATCGTGATTCATAAAAAAAGGCATTTCTTTATTTCAAAAGATATATCGTGAATGTGAAGTAGACCCAGAATTAATATTAAGACGCTGTGGTAGGATTTTATTTCTTTTCTATGTAGCAATATTATATGATATTGGTAAGTGGATTGCTGCAATGTATTTTCTTTAAATCAAGATATTTGATAAAAGCCAGCTAAAATTTCTTCATTAATGTTTAAATTGACAACAGTATACAAAAGAAATGTATTCTCAGAGAATTATCTCTTCGGTTTAAAGGTGCTGCGGATGACTCACAATTTGGCTACTGACGAATTAAGGAATTAATTCTTACGGATTAAGGAACTGACTGTGTTATCTTTTGGCTGCCGTAGAACTAAATTATTTAATTAACTATTAAAATTTTGGCTGTGTTGAATTACTAAAATTGTATTATTTGGTGACTGCCGAATTGAAAGTATAGTATCTTTTTGGCTGCTGCCATTTTCTTTTTCTAATGACAAAATTTGAAATTAAAGGAATCTGTATGAATAAAATATTTTAATATACACCTATTAACACAAATATATTGTTTTCCTACAAATCAGCTTTCCTTAAATATAAAAGTAGGGTATAATTCAGAGCAAGATATAATGCCGTAAAAGTGCACCTAAAAAAATTAGAATTCCCGAAATGCATTGTGTATCAAAATAATAAACAAAGACTTTTTAAAATAAAAAAAGAAAAAAAATTAATGCATACATACTACATATTTTTAGTACTTTTTTAATTATAAAGAATTTTAATAAAATGGTGGATTTAATATTTTAATTTATTGTTTTAACATAAAAATTTCGAGTTGATAAATAATAAGATATTTTCTGATCATAGAAGATAAATTAGAATAAACTGAAAACCCTGAATACTAATCTCAAAAAAACATTCAAAAAAATTTAAACATTCAAAAGTGCATTCATGATAAAGATGAAAAATCGACAATCCCATCTTTATACTATAATTTTAATTTATATGGTCATGATTATAGAAGGCGGTAATGTATATTTATGCGCAAGTTTTTATTAAAAAGAAAACAGCAACACGAATTTGTATTAATGCAGTAATTAATGATTTATTTAAATATAAAATAAGTTTAGAAATACTTTGAAAAAAATCTTTTAATTACAGAAAACATTTGTTAAGATAATGAAAATGGTATAATCAAATATATAAGTTTTTAAACGATATAAAAAGCCTTCTAAAGCGTTGAACTTTAAGTTGTTGAAGAAAAACACAATTTTTTTATTTAAAAAATGTAATTAAAATTTTAAAAGATTTTTTTCTTAAGGAATAAATGTTAAACTGGCCTAAAGAAGAAAAAAGTAATAATTCGTCAAATTTGGTAAATTTAGGTTTAAAAATTTGCACTGCAGATTATTTTGAGAGACTCCTGTATCATGCATGCAGCGATTTGTAAATAATATCCAAACAATAAATATATTATGCTATCATATTCGGGGTGATATTTTATTTCGTCTTTTAAAATAATTTTAATATTGCTAGACAAATAAAAACATTATTTTTTAATTAAAAATGTAATTAAAATTTTGAAATTTTTTTCTTAAGGAACAAATGTTAAACTGACCTATAGACGCAAAAAGTAATAATCCGTCAAATTTGGTAACTTTAGATTATGGGTAAATGAGTACTATTAATTTGTTCCTTAAGGGACTCCTGTATCAAGTATGCTACAATTTGTAAATAATATCCAGACAATAAATATGTTATGCTGTCAGATACGGGGTAAAATTTAATTTCGTCGTTTAAAATAACTTTAATATTGTTAGGCAAATAAAATCCTATAAGATTAATCAAATATTTGATTAAAATGAAAAATCAAAACAAACGAAAGAGCTTAACTAACTGAATCAATTTTTCTTATCATAATGAATCGATTGTTATCATTTTACTTATAAAGTCTAGTCAAGAAACAAACAAAAAAGTGAAATAACATTTCATGTGAATAAAATAAGAATGTAAAATATTAAATAAATATTAATTTTTGTAATTGATGCATGAATTTCATTCTTTAATAAAAATGAGGGTAAAAAACTAACTAAACACAAGAATTTAAAGCAAATAAAGAATTATAAATTGGTTTTGGCTCAGTTCCAAAAGGAAAAAAAAAACTAGCAGTATTCAATCTTAATATATGCGTAAGATTTTTAACTAAAAGTATACATGTTTACAATTTAAATATTTCCTTATCTTAGTAAACAAATCACTACAAAATGTAAAAAAAGAAAAAAAAAGATTGCTTCGAGTTAAGTCTACTTCTAATTTCCATGCTGAATCACATCCACGAATCGTGTTAGCATCCTGAAACCATCTCAATCAGAGGACTAACAAATTCAAGTGCCATAATTGCAACAAGCTTTCGTCAGAAAGTTGGAGTGGTGCCAATTTCGGAGCTCGAGGAAATTGAATATAAACATTACGAAATCAAAGCTGGGAGGGATGGAGAAGAATTCGAGCACTTGCCAGTTAGTTCTTCGAAGAGTGCTCGGTAGGCCGTAACTAGGAACTAGAGTAATTTGGATAATTTAGTCAAGTAATCCACAAGGAAATGCTTTTGATTTAGAGATGGTTTCCATTTGTTCCAATGTAATTCCAATCACGCTGAGTCCCCAGAAAGGGCAATCAATCACGTAGAACAGGCATCTGAGGGCACGAAATGGCGTTTCTAGGTAACGTTATCATTGGCAAGACGGATTTTTGCTTATTGACTAAAGCTTTGACTAAACATTGATACAAAAAAGAAAGACAGAAACCTTTAGAGACAAAAAAAAAAGTTGGGTGGAATAAAAATGTCTCTCGAATAGAGTGGTGTTTATCATTATTTTTTTCCTCTCTTGGGGATGTAATGCTACTTGGAAAAAGTAAAAACATTATTCGGTCTTATAACATGGAAGCTCGTCTGATAATTTGGCAAAGATATTTTCATCTTATATAAATGATGTATTAAGTTATAAAGATATATACTATAAAAGAAAATTTTAAAATAGGATAAAGAATATTCAGAATAAGAGAATGTAGGTAACATGCAATTATAATGACATGTAGGCTTAGTTAAAAAAAAGATTAAAATGAAATCTGCTATGCATATTTCAATGTATCATGTCAGAACATACTTAGTTGAACGGCCAAGCACCATGTGCTCGTGCGAGTTAAATTATATTTTTATTCGTTTTAATTGTTTCATTGAATTAGACACTTTAATATTGCAATCTATCCTTTTTGATATTAAACAAAATCCTTTGTCTCACACTTATTGTTTTAAAAAAAATCACATTTCCTACTTATTTCATATCATATAATCACGTGCTCAAAATAGCATTTTTCCAGGTTTTAATTTCTGTAGTCATTAACTTTACTCAGAGATTTTGTACATGCAATGGCAACAAGTTGTTAATAGCTGATTTTTTAGAGGCTCGTGCAGATAGTAATTTTTCAATTTTTCGCCTACGGATTTTTGTTGATGCTAAATGCCTCATCCCAAAAACATCACCATGTTCTGACATGATAAAAATAATCCTGTATTTACATATTTCTGACACAACTAGGGTAGATCTGATTTATGTGCCATTAAAAATCAATCAGTCAAAAAAAAATTTAATGTTTCCCCAATAACATGGAAAAAAATTCTAATTCAGAATATTTAATATTAATTTCTTTTCATTAAAAATTCATGAAAATAAAAAATTCATTATAATTTTGCTTTCATAAAAAAAACCAGTGTGCACTATTTTTATAAAGTATTTCCTTTAATCAGTTATCGATTTTAAAATAGAATTAGAAAACTCAGATAAGCTCAAATCTAAGGGATATTGTCTTTTTGATATTAAACATGAGTTTCCAAATATGAATTATTTTATAACATGTTGTCTACCATGTTGAATTTCTTACAATGCAATTTACATGGGCTCGCAAATCACAAGTGATACCCACATCAGTCGAGGTATTAAAAAAAGTCACTGAGATTTTCACAAAAAAAGGAAAGCAAGTAATGCATTAAATACTGGCTAATTTGAATATAATCAAACTGATATAAATTTAAGAATAACGCTATAGATAACTATTGTCATAATTCATAAATTCTTATTTCATTTGATTTTTTTTATCGAGGGAGGTGAAAAATACGGCAGCACACTTTCTTAATCATTTTTGGCGAGGTTTCTTTCACAAAGCGTAAGTAAAAATGTTTAGTTTAACATGCTATAGAAAAGAAATAAATGGTTCTCAAGGACATGACCTTCAAAATATTAGTGCTCGTATTTAAACAAGTATCGATATTTCCATAAAACACTAAAGTTGAAAACGCTACTCCACATTCCTGTCGAAAATTATATTTCTCGCATTTTAAGATTAAAATATAGCAATAAAATGACGATGGTTTATGAAATGTGCTTTTATTGTCGCCTTTGTATGAAAGTTTGATCTTGTTTTATTTAATTCGGTTTTAAGGACGTACCTTTTAGCAGATTCCTGTCCTTCAAAATGTTTATCGTGAACTATATTTCACTCGCAATTTGTGCCAACATTACTGGCAAATGACTATAATCCTTGGAGATGATGGAAAAATATTCAATTTACATGCCATTGATGATTAAATGATGAATTTATTTTAAGCCATTTATTTTCAATATATAAATTTAGTTTGTCAACAGGATGCAATTGCTTATGGATAAGCAATTAAAAGGATAAGTTGATAAAAGCAAGTAGTATTGTTGAGAAAGGAAACAATCGTTACTTCCAATTAATTTCTCCTGAAAAAACAACTAGACCCGATATTGATATTTTATTATTTAACAGACATGAAACTCCGTGAGTGAATCAATTCTTTCTCCAATATTCAAATCATGTGTGTTTCAAATACTGCCGTAGAGTTCGCGCACAGTAGAGGTAGATCGAGCACTCAGTAGAAGTCGAGCAGACGACAACACAGAAGACTAGTGCAGCAGACATCCTCTTCGGATTTCCACAGCGTAGGGTCGTGAAGATCCCGAACCAATCTTCCACGGATCTGCTGTCTCGAGATTGGACTTGCCATGGCTTGTTGCTGTTGCTGCTGTTGTTGTTGCCATGTCGGGCTGCCATTGACTGGAGGCCTTGCAGGAACAGAACGACTTCGTTTGCTAGAACCTACGAAAGAAGAGGATAACAAGTCATTAAATAAACATGCAAAACGATTTTAGTCAACGAAATAACTGATAGAAAACGATGTTAGTCAATATTAATCAACGAAATAACTGATGGAAAACGATGTTAGTCAACGAAATAACTGATGGAAAACGATGTTAGTCATATCACTGACTCTCCCACCCACCGAAGGTACACGGATAATAAATATTGAATGACTGGACTTCCGCAACAACACTTTGATAAGTAAGTACAACTGGACTGCTACAGTACAACATTCAATAAGTGAGTACAACTGGACAGCTACGGTACAACACTTCGGTATGTAAGTACAACTGGACTGCCACGGAACAACATTCGATAAGTAAGTAGAACTGGACTGCCACGGTACAACACTTCGATAAGTAAGTACCCACCCCCCTGTCATCGATAAGGAACTAGACCCCACCTTTCCGTGTACGAAGCTAGAAAAGCGAGATCCAGCCGCCACATCGGAAACATCTCATTTGCCTTTCGAGATGCCTTCCCGAGGGATATAAAAGCGACGTAATGTTGTTAAATAACTGATGAAAAGATACCGCTCCGAGTGCTGCGATTTAGCCCAAAAGAGGAACGTAAGAAAATGACTGAAAAAACATATTTTATTGGCAAAATCTTTGTTTATGTACCCAGAATGCACAAAATTATATTTAAAAAATTGTACCATAAAAATGTGTCAAAAATTAAGAAAGAATTTAGATTTTTACTTTCAGTGGCTTCATCAATATAATTAATGCTCATCAATGCTTATCATATATATAATATTGATTATATGCTGGGATGCTGACGAAAATTCAGAGATAATTCAAATGATACAACGGTTCATTAGAGAAATAAAAAGAATTTACAATTATTAAGGAGGAATAAAAAACTAAAATTAAATTTACCGCAAAATTGTTAAAAATATTTTGGAAAAATACCGATTGATAAAATAAGCTTATCAGATTTTCAGACATAAATTCCTTCCTCTCGATGTAAATCTTTTGTTATTATTACCTAACAAATAAATAATAATAACAAGGAACAAAATATGGGCAAAAGAAGTGACGTAGATAGGAATAATTCATTTATGATAATATGTTTATTAAACCGCACAAATAAATGATAACCACACGCACGCACGCGCACACACTATAAAGTTTAATATGAAAATGAAATTTTCGATCGTATATTTTAAGTTATCATGTGAGAACAGTATTATTTTTAAGTCATTGCTTATCTTATTTAATTTAGCTCATTAAACCATTTTAACTGGTTTGAAACAATTACGATACTTCTCTATTGATCTCTATACCTTTCTCTCTCTTTTGTAGCTCGACCGATTTCGAGATGAATTAACAGTTATGATGTCCTAGTTCGTCGCATCTCCTTTTGAAAAAGCATACATAATAATAATGGAATACCAGTAAAAGCAGGTAAAAATATTTTCCCGTAAATTTCGGAGACATCTAAACCTCCTTAGAAAAACAGCATCATGTTCTCACTTGATAATAAATAACTAAAACTGTTGTTTATGACAAAAAAGTTATTGCTAAATTTATTCCACAATGTTTAACAAAAGAACAAAATTTCTTTTAATATATACATTCTATAATGTCATATCAACCACTGAGAATGTTTACAAATTTCTTGAAATCGATGTTGCGAAGAATGAAACATAATGTTTCCGATTTGACTCTAAAACAAAGCGACAAAATAAAGAATCCGTAAAAATAAAATTTTAAAAAATCAAAGTGTATGCTTTAAAGATTCTTTAATATAAATGATAATGATGAGCAAAATGCGACTATCGTCTACAACTTAATTTTTAGTAAGACTGAAAAAGTTTGTTGAGCAAAATAGTTTAAATAATTTGTAGCTTTGTGACAAGTTCAGAGTCCGATTTTTAAAATTTGTAGTAAGCTACATTTTAAAAATTCTAAGTAATTTTTAATGACTTAAAATTTAATTAATCAAGGTATATAGAAACAAACAGAGTGAAATATGCAATTAGCTGTTTTCGATTATGAATTTTAAATTTTTATACCATTTAAAAAATAATCAACTTTTGAATTAATTTTTAAGTAACAGAAAATCTTAATTTTTTTAGGGAAGATAGACATTTATCAATATTCATGAAGAATAAGAAATTTTATTTAAATGTTCTTCTATGCATTTATGGCTATTTTAATTTCAAATAGCTAAATAATGATCTTGAACGGCGGCTTATTGGTTTCTTGCAAAAGGAAAACTTAAAGATAATAACAAATTATTTAATTAATTGTAGCAAGCTTTTTATTGACCCTTTTCTTATACCTCAAAGAAATAACTAACAATATTTGAAAATAAACATCGATTTAATGGTTAAATTTTTTAGGCATAGAAAATCGAGAGTTTCACTTTTATTTATATAGAATTTTCTAAATGTTTCATTAAAATTATCATTCTAAGATAACTAATCAGCAATTTTTCTTGGTATTTTGCATTTAAAGTAAACTAACTAATGACAAAAATATAGTTATCACTGCTTTTTAAAATAAAACGTACATATCTATAAAAATAAAGGATTATGACTTCCTTTTTTATTAATTTTTGTTTTATTTTTTAGGGTGCCAAATTTGGCTAAGGTAATTTAATTACGATAAATCACAATGTTAAAACTTTTAACATACCAGGTAAGGAAAGAAACCCAATAACATAGTCAAAACTCTTTATAACTTTAACTGTCCTCGTTTTAATTATTTTCTTCTGGAGTTTTAAACTTGCTATTTTATTTCCCCGCCAAAAAACTTCTATTTCAATATTTTGATAGTTAAAAAATATTGGCTTCGATAGTTTGCTCGATGAGCAAGTTTGTAAATATATCTTTTTTTCATTTTCCCGAAAACATTGTTATCGTTAAACATTTTCAATTCTATAGATGGAATTCCAGATTTGAATAAAAAATAACAGAATTTCAAATTATTACAAAAGATTTATTCTATCCTACCCACTACAAATGCAAAAGCGGAATGCTTATCTCCAGCAACTGAAAATAAAATCTTTTGGGACACATGAGATATTTCTTTCCGCCTTTTTAACTTTAAAAACTAGCCTCTCAGAATTCTTTATGCTCTGTAAAATGCTCCGTTAGACGAAAATAGAAAAAAAAATCGTCTGCACTCATGGGTATTCCAAAATATCTGTGTGAAAAAGAAACAAAGGTTTCAATTATTATCGACAATTGTTTTGGTTCTTTTTTAGAACAATGTTGATTTCCCAAAGAAACTGATAACAAAGTTATCGTTTGGCTTTTCGTTTTGATGGAAACAAATAAGTAGTTCTCATATTTATATTGCAACAACTTGTTAAGAGTGAAGTGAAAATGGCGGAAAGTGTTTGTAAGTGATTTATGGTATATAATAGAATACTCTTGGGGACATTCCAGCAAATTTGATAGTTTTCTATAGTAACTATTTAATTTAAACCTTAACAAAAAAGATATAAAAACTATTTGAGTAAATAACTTGTAATTTTACAAACTGGAATGTTAAAACCTAATACAGAAGTCGTTAATATTTTTATTTATTGAAAATCCACTCCTTAGTGCTCATAAATATGATGATCATTTTTTAAGATAGTGTTTACAAATTCTTTTGTACTTAAATAATTTTATCTTATTTACTTCTATCTAAATATTTATATAATTAATTTACTTTTTAAGGGTAGATGATAAAAATTAATGTTGAAAAAGAATGAAATTGACGTATTTAAAATAACTTTATCAATTTTGAGCATATAATTTATATATATTTATGAAATTCATTTTCAAAAAAATCAGAATTATTCGTACTTGTATTAAAGGGACAAATTTTCAAAAATTAGTTCTGAATAATTATTGAATATTTTTCAAAAATCAATAAAATCTTGAACCTTTTCAATAAAACTATTGGAATTGTTGTACGTTACATATTAGGATCTTTAATTTAATGCGAAAAAAATCCGTCAGGTGATAAATATTTTAAATTTTGGATATTTGTATTTTCTCCCTATATTTAATACATTATCTGTTATAGACTGAACTATTGTTTTGTAAATTTTCATATGAATTTTTACCAATGTTTGAAATATATTCATTCATTTTCCCACAATATTTTATTGTTGCATATTTTATTATTTTTTCACATAAAATATTAAATTACTATCTTATTTTATTTTCATATATACAGCTATTATCTTTATCAATTTAAATATCTCTTAAATTTTGTATGTTTTTTAAAGTAAAGTGAATTAAAATGTTAGAATGAAATAATGTAATTCATTCAATAATTGGAGCTTCATCGTCTGATAATATGGTGAAAATTAGCAAAAATATTATTCCTATTACTTTCCCACAAATCCCCGCTTTTTGAAGAGAAACTTCTGAAGAGATACCAAAAGAAATAACCTGATCCAAGAAAGAGAGGTGTTTTAAATAACATACATCTATCTTATTATGTTTTTAAGTTATTGTGCTCATATAAAACTGTCAGACAAATCAGAACGAAATTTGATCCGGGAAAAATCTGATCCAAAATTTGATACAGATTTACTAAATTAGATAAAAAAAAATATGCCAAACTTTCTGAATTTAATTCTTTCCGTTTTTGATTTATTATGCTTAGAGTGTAATAAATATTTTTTTAGAAATATTATCAAGAGGGCTCGTTTAAAATGAAGAAAATAATTCATCTTTAATTAATATGAAAAAGAAGCTAACCATTTCAAAGTAATACAAAAATAAAATAACATTAGTTCGCGATACATAATAGCCTTATATAAAAGCATTGCAATTAAAATCTAGTACGAAGTGGGTAATTGGGAACTGCCCTTGAATCATCTAAAATTTATCCGTACCAATCATCCATTTGGGAATTACTTGCGGTCTCACTATCCCTTGAGTTCAGCATCGCTTGAGAGTACTTTAATCAAAAAATTATGAGGTTCATGGTGTTTTCGGTATTTAAACTTTCGCCATTACCAACTTTTACTCGTTAGACTTAAATGTTTAAGAAGTTTTCGAAAAATACGAATGAATATTTTATTGAAAAGAAATAATTATTTCATAAAATAGTGTTAAATAGCGAGTTGAATATAGTGATAAGAATATTTGATCGAAGCAAATTAACAAAAGCTATAAGTTGAAATAAAAACTAAGATAAAAAAAACCATCAACTGTCATTTATTTTACCATTGCTTTTTAATGAATAGTTTATTACTTTATTTAGGGACATAACATTTGATTACAACTGATAGTATATTAAATAATTGAAAAATCTTTTTTAAAAACTTTAAAATTTTTGTTATTTTGCATTACAAGATTTAAGAAGAGATTGTTAGTGACTAAAAACCATTAGCACAAAGGAACAACGCAAAAGCAAGATGAGAAATTCATATTTCAATGTCACTTATCACGGTATTTATATCATAGCAGACTAACAAATTTTTCGACTACTTGAAATGTGCCTAGCATTAGAATAGCTTCCAAGGTTAAATAGCATACCATCGTAATAAATTTGCTTCCATATACAGAGAAAGTAGAAAAAGGAAATGAAAACTATGATCACAAATTTCAAGTTATTATGTGAGAACATTATTACTTTTTAAGTCATTATTTGTCTTAATTAATTTAAGACAAATAATGAAATTGTTCAAATCAATTTAAACTGATTTGAAACACTCTCGAGACTTCTCAATCGGACCCTATCTTCCCTCTTTTCAATTTTTCTATATGGCAAACAAAGTTTTGGAGCTCGACCGATTTTGAGATGAAATAACTGCTACGATACCATAGTTCTACATCAATCTTTTAAAAACGCATCTGCTGTCAAAGAAGTATCCATAATAATAATGTACTAGTGGTAAAAGCAGGTAAAATATTTTTTGCCGTAAATTTTGGAAATACCAAAACCTCCTAACCCAAACATCATGTTCTAACATGATAAAAATATTTTTCCGGGTATTAGTCTACACCTAAGGTAGATAAATTAAATTATATTTTTTATTGTTTTTTTTTTTCTACAAGTAGTAGGTTCCATCACGGTAAATTTTAAAAATATCGTATTGTATAAATAGAAAATACAAATGTAGAATGGAAAATACAACCGCAGTAAGTACCAAATCGCTATTATAAAAATAACTCCTCTTAGTACTTAAAACACTGCAGATTGTTACCAAAGAATTTTTTGATCATTCACAGTGTGTGCTGGATTTTAACATTGCTTCTGGAAGTGAATGCCTTACTTTGCTATATTTGTTCTGGTTTTCGATTTTTATATATAAATGATAACTACATAATAATTTTGTATTTGAATCAGAAGTGAATTGTGGCTGAAAATCATGTAGAAGATAGGTTGAATTTTAATTCCATCTCTGCGAGGCACTCATTATGTATAAGCAGCACGAATACAAAAATAGACGAAAGTTACAAAGGCATAAAAGGTAAAAAAGGGACGACATTATTTATTTCTAGTTTTATATATCATGAGATTCCCATATATCTGACATGCGTTGAATTTTGCCAGGAATTCTCACACGTATTGACCTGCAACAGAAATGCAGGGATGCAGAAGAATCGGTTTGCATCATTAATCTCTATCCCTTCACTCAGCACGTGGACTGATGGTGCAGTATTTTTACAAAGCTTTATTTAATTTATTAGGTAGAAAAAATGGAATTGTATTAGGTAATAAGAGAACATTTGAGAATGAATTACTATGGGCTAAATCGAGACAAAACTTTGAAGATTAAGTACAAATGAAATAAGAGTTCAAAATACTATTACATATATACGCTGAGTAGCCACTTTAGTATGACAGGCAAGATTATGAAAAAGAGCTATTTCGTCACAGTGTGGACGCTTGATAGTGAGATAGATTTCTTTATGATTAAATGAAAGCATAACATTAAATAACTTCCAAAGGACCAAAAAAATAATATTGAAAGCTGGAATTCCATTTAAATTTTAAACCTGTATGTAATTGAGTAATGTATCTTTATTATAGTTAGTGTATTTCCTTTAAGCGGTTCAAGGTCACTTTTTATACCTCAGGCAGCTGCTAATCTTGCTTGATAGTCCTCAGAGTTGCTGATAACCAGTAACGAGTTAGAAAATGTGACCTTGAAAAGCCTACAGACTAATGTCTGAACCGCACACAGGCTATAATAACATAGAATAACATTAACCACATGGAAAAATACAAAAATGTTTAATAATTACCCTGAGTTTTCTTCCGCGTTCCTTTTCGTCCCCTGGCTTCCTTTCTTGCACCAACTTCGCTTCCTGATTCTTGACTAGAAGAGGACAACGGTGTTCCTTCACTGTCACGTGGCATGCTCTCATACCCACTACTCGTCCCGGAGAACTGCGGGGTCTTGGATAACTTCCCCAGCAGTTCTTTCGTCTCTTTAATGTCTGTACTGATGACACTACTATCACTTCCATGGCCACTACTGGACTGTCTGGCAGCCCACTTGGCTTCCTTTTTAGATATGACGCTAGTTGGCGTCAGTGTAGTGATGGATGGTGTGGCAGTAGATATGTAAGAGTACGATTCTGCACCTATAACAACATCGCCACGTGGCGATGAAACACTATTCGCAAAAGGGTTCGTCGGCGTGGATGTGCTGCGAATCAGAATTTGTGACTTGTTTCCTGGCGATTGTGTGGGAGCCTCTGTCACTATCTGAGATGTGCTGGCATGGGTTGTAATCCATGAGACACTTGGACTCATGCCACCTGAAGTCTCAGCATCATTGTTGAAATCCGAGCCGGACGGGTAATTGTATTGACTATACTGTTTCATTTGTTTACTCTGGTTGTTTCGATGAGAGCCTAAAATGTTCCTTGGCGATAGTTTTGGACTCCCTCTTTTTCTAGGATGCTGCCTCAATAAAGATATATCATACCTCTGATCAGCAGTTTCTGGCGACTTCCCAACGTACGTCGAATGTTCTGCGATTATTCTGGATTTAGAAGTTCTTTGGGATAGATATTTTGTTGAGTGAAATGTCACGGGATTTGAAGAGGGGCCTTCACTATACACACGACACCTTTGCTCTTGGATTATTTCCGTCAAAGAATGAACTTTCTCGACAGATGATGTATGTAATACTGGCTGGCTTTGGAGAGAATCGGTAACAGTTTTTGAAGCACCTTTTTCACTAGATGGCAGATTTTCACTGGAAGTTCGCGGCCTCGAAAATTCATCAGTTTTGTCTAGTGACTGTGAACTATCTGCATTCTTCTTTTGAGCGCTAAGACTAGAAGATGTACTCCACCTATGTTTTACTTTTCCAGGAGAACTTTCAGCACTGTCTTTTTCATTTATTTGTCTTTTTAAAGGAGATTTTAAAGATTCTAAATCTTCCACTGGAAGTTTAGAATATTTGGTTTGTTTTATATTAGGAGGCACGACTTGTGTTGGTTTACCAAACTGGGAATAGCAGTCTGGAAAGAGAGGAACTTTTTGTATTTTGTTATAAAAGGCTTCTAACCGAAGTCCATTCATAGGCTTTACATTAAACTGAAATTCGAAATTTTCAATGTCCAGTTCAGCTGGCTCACTGCGAATACTGTTTACATCATTTTCCCTTAACTCTTCTAAACTGGAATCAGCACTATGGTGGAGTTTAGTTACAAATGGGAACCTGTTTTCTGAACTACAAAAACTACTTAAATTTGTGGGCATAGTAGGAGCTTTCCACGTTTCATGCTTATTAGATCGCTCAATCATTTGTCTAAGATTGGCTAACTTTTCCAGTTTAGAAGCTAAAAGATTGTTTTTTACTCTCAGATCTTCATTAGAATTTAAGTTCCTGGGCAAGCTAGTGTGAGAAGAGTGAGGTAAAGTTCCACCTCGGAGCAGTCTTCTCGTGAGATCTGGATCTATGTGACTGTCAGCCGTCCAGCCTTCGGGCACACTTAAAGTATCAAAATCTACACTTGCTGCTCTAGAGTCTGTGAAAGAAGACGCTAGATTCAGATCATCTGCACTTAAAGCATGCAAAGGATGTTCAATATCTTCATAGCTGTCAGTGTCACTAAAATGTTGATTGTCCATCAAAACTTCCCTCGGCCACCCACAAGTTGAAAATATATCTTCTTCAGTCACCTGTATGCTCGAATCTGCCATTACGACAGGGTCACTTTGACCATTATCAGTTAGCAACACACAACCATCCTTGTCTTCAAAATACAAATTTGAATTGGATAAACAACGATTTCCTTCGGAAAATTCGCTGTTATTATCGTTAAAATCAATAGAACCTGATGAAGACTGTGAACTGCCATTATCAGAATGCCCAAGAAGCTCGCTCAAATTTCCATTGATTGAATTATCTAGATCCGATACCATTTGGTGGGCCACTTTTGGTTTCACATCCTTATCTTTAGAAACTTTGCTAACAGCATCAGTTGCTGTTTGTCTCGGAGGTTCCTTTACCACCACGGAAGGTTTGGCATAAATATGCGTGTCTGAATCTGACGTTGATGGATGTGGAATTTGATCCACTGATTTATTCCTGGGTTCTTTCTTGACTTTCTCAGTGTTATGAGACGAAATGTGTTTGTCAACAGATTCGGATGGTATGCTTTTATTTGATGTGGAAGACTTTTCCTCTTTCTTTGGTGGAAAATCGATCCAAACTTCTTTGGTTCGTTCCGATTCAGGGATTATTCTAGAATGATCTTCAACCCATTTCCGAATCATAGTTTCCTTTTGTACATCCATATAGCCATACATACCAGGACCGTCGACCCATTTCTCTTTTTGTAACTGGTGCAAAGTCCTGGAGTCGAATTTCGGTTTAGTAAACCTAGGTCCATCAATCCATGTTTCATCACTAGTTGGTTTAGGTTCTTTCGTTAAAAGCTTTAGAGCACTTTCTGCCTGTTGTTGCTGCAAGTAGATTTGCTGTTGCTGAGTTGGATCTTGTTTGTGTGATCGCTTTGATTTCCGTTGGGATTGTGGACTTCCCGTCAGTGTGCTTGCAGCAACAGTCTTTTGATGCACATCAGAAGCAGTCAACTTCCCGCTTCTACTTGGAGAGCTTTTACTGATTGAATCGGTGGATCCCTTTGATTTTTTCAAATCCCCAGAGTAGTCCATCATCACATACTTGCTCATTTTAGGAGACATTTTAGGACTGTCAGAGGTATCTGCCAACTTTTGATGCTTTGGTGAGGAATAAGGAGATGAACAGACGGATTTCTTTTTGGGTGAAGCAACTGCACTAGTCCTGATCTGTTCGTTTAAGGCACTTTTAGATACATAATCAGAAGTCTTTGGCGGCTTACCCGTTGCGTTGGTACTAGCACTGTTTGCACCAGAACTCGCTGCTGGTTTGTCCGAGTGATGGGACTTTGTGGTAGTCTGTTTTTTGGAGGATCCACCAACCTGTGTTGTGGATGTGCTCTGATTTTCTTTGGCTAACGGGGACATGGGTTGGCTGTTGCGTCTATCACATAATGCCAAGGGACTACTTCGAGCGGAACCGACGAATATCACAGTGTCACATGATTGTTCACTGCTGGATGTATAGTCTGGGTCACTGCTTCCCGATTTCACAGCACCATCTTCTCCGACAGCATGGATTCGAACGAAAGGTCTGCACACTCCTTTGTCGTCACCGATCGGACCTAGTTCGGAAGTCGCAGCAAACTGTAATGTAAAAAATAAAAGAAAATATTAGAAGCACAGATTTATGAATATTTAGTATTATTTTATCAATTTGGAAGGTTGCAAACCAAATGCAACGATATCGCAGCGGTTCCGAGAGATGCCACGATATTACTATGAAGTTCTCTCACTTATCGTTCGCTGTGATTGAAATTTGAACATTCAAATCACATGCTTTGTTCAATTAATACGATTTCTTATTAATTGAACATATTCCTTTTGAGGTGGTGTTCATATAAAGATGGCCCAAGAAACATATTTATTTAACAGTCATCATGTAAGCGATGTCCTCTTTTTTATGTCAGTTCTTTACGAACATGATCTATTACTTTGGCTTTTAAGGAAGAATATAGAATTTTTCTTAATTTTGGAACAATAACTAGGAAGTTTCAGTATTCTGAGATGGAATGATAAATTAAAGTTTATCGCATTTTTAAAAAATTTCATCTAAGATGCTTTAAAACTTTTTTTATTATTTAATCAGAATAATATTTTAAATGAGAGCTAGCATAGAAGTAGATAAGAAAGGAAAATGAAAGAAATAGTAAAAAGTATTTACAAGTTTAAAGAAAAAACGTAGAAATCAAGATCCCTTCTCTGGTTCTTTTTATTTGTTAGCTATTCATGACGGTACCGCATTAAAATAGCTTTAGAATTTGCTTTTTTGTATCTTTTTTTAACAAAAAATATTTCTGTAGAATTATATATAACAACGGTAACGTGCCGGAAATGTTAAAATAAAAACGTTTAGCTAAAATTAAAATTTGAATCACGTATTATCTTTTAACCATAATTATTTTCCAAGTTAATCCATTTAAAAGAAAAAAAAGTTGCCAGATGAATGTTTCTTGCTTACATAAAAAAGTATATAAAAATAAATAAAGTAATTAGACTTCTGTTGAATTTCTTTAAAATTATGGGCATTTAAATTTCTGTAGTTAAATGTTGAACTATAAATAAGAACATAAATATAATCAACTTGGCGTTTTACAAATTCAGTACATAATATATATGTACAAAAGGAAAATAATTAATTTTAAATAGCATGTATGTGTATAATATATAATTACATTATAAATGTAAAAGCCTTAGTAATAGTAAAATATTCTTGCAATTTTAGTAATTTATGAAATAGAGTAAAATGTAAAAAACGATGTCAACTACAACCCTTCGATAAAACCAATCAGTTTGTCTAAAATTAAATGATTTTGTTAATATTATTGCAAGTCAAGATTGCAATCTGCCCTTTATAGATAGGAAGATCAAAAATACACTGATGGTGACATCATTAGTAAGATTTAAAAAAATGATTTTGGCTCAAAATTTGAACAAGTCGTTTAAAAGTAAACGCCATTACAAGACATTTTGAAAAGAGTAGTGACTGTCAACTACAGCCATTCTATAAGCCTATTTTTCATCCTCAAAATTTTGTTATGCATTGTTTAAAAAACCTTTTCCTTTGCCAACTTTAATTTCGGAATAATAGCTTCATGTGTTTATTTGTTGTTAAGTATGTTAAATTTGTTGTTGGTATAATTTCTTTTATGCTTTGGATTCTCATTTTTCCATTTGAATATTTATTTCTATATTGTCTTTGCATCATTTTTCTTTCATTCATTTATATGAGATGTTTACATTTCAATTTTTTATTTATATTGTTTCTAATTTCCGCCCATGTTTTCTAACACTGTCTACGTTTTTTTTTTATTTTGATATTTAATTAATAGTGCAAACTGGCTGCGTTGCTGGGGTTGATTCTCTAGTCTCAGTTTTTATGCCTTACTTAGTTAGATCTGTCGTCGTGACCTTGGTTTAAGTGTAGATAAGGTTGCTTAATCGTGCCTCTGATCATGAAAGTGGATATTCTATTCCAATCTGATACAGATACTCATATACAAATAATGCCAAAGTTTCATGTAAGGATGCTAAAAACAAAAAAAATGACTGTATGACCTTTAATTTCTTTCTCCTCAACCTGTGTATTCTGGAAGCTAATTGCAGAGTAGCCAGCGTCTCAGGATATCTTGAAGGCGTAATCGATACATGGGCAATCATGGCAACCCGGCACATGACACTGCCCATGGCTTCTCGCAGTAACTGGGTCAGCTTGCTATCCCTGAAATAGAAAACAGTGAATGAGAGGGTGGAACATTTATAATCTTTTATACATAAATAATTATTATTTATGTATAAGTAAACTAATTCGTTTTTTAAAGAATAATTAAAATAAAATACTTAAGAAATCGTATTTTGTGTTTTAGTATTATTTCTGATTTGAATTGAAAAAAAGTAATTTAAAAAAATAAATCAATTCCTACTTAGGCCAACAAAGAAAACTTTTGTTCGTTACTTTTTATTAAATAATTACAATTAATATGAAAATTTTATCAAAAAATTGATTTTTGCGAGAATTGAACTCGCATTCTTCACCTTCATGTGGAAAATACTGAAATCCTTGCATTTTATCGATTGAACCTGTTGATTTCAATTTTCATTACAAACTGCTAAAAACTCTATTTAAAGCATAAAAAATTAATTCAATTAATGAATTAATATTACATAAAAACTTTATTAGCATCAAGTGTTACTAAAAGTTTATACTTCTAACGTACTAAAAGTTTATAAAAATGTATTTGAACTTAAGTGGATATATATATAGTATTTTATTAACGATTGAAAATTTAAACAAGATATATATACAGTCAAACATCGATAATTCGGAATCGCCGGGACCACGGCAATTCCGAATTACGGAAATTTCCGAATTATAGAAATTGCGAAATTTGGGTATATTTAAATAAAAAAATAATTAACGTACATCGTTAGTATGACGATATAAAACAATACACAGCTTTATAATTTCAAATATTAAACAATAGTTGAAAATGCTAATTAAAAGAACGGTAAAGCAATGATAACATTATTACTTACTCAAAGAAAACATCTTTATTACTTCATCATATCTAATAATGTTAGTTGTTTAAATTTAGGTTTGTGCGAAATTAGTTTTTCACGGATTTTATATACAGTCATAATTTCATGTTCAGTTATGAGATCCCGTTGTTCAAGACCTGTTATCGCTTTATCTAGGATGCCAATTAAATCCTCTGTAGGAATTTTTTCTTCTTCATGCTGTTCAGTGTCACTCATTTCTTCATTTTCATCACCACACTTTCCTGCATTTAAAGCAATATTTAAGATTTCTGCATCGCTAGACTAGACTAGCTGAAGATAAGTACGGGTTCGTGGGGAAACAAACAGCCAGAAAAACTAACGGTCTACGCCGATACGATGAAAATATCCCGTAGAAGGAGAGCGAACGAAAAAGGTTCGAACAGAACGATCCGAATCAAGCAATAAGTTACTACTTACGGTATTTCAACCGGTTTTACAGGGGAAAAAAGTAACAAGCAATATGACTGGTTCGTTAAAATAAAATTTTCCGAAAAATATTTTGATTTTATGGGGGCGCCAACTATTATTACTCAGCAAAAGCAGAAACGAATAAAACATTAACATTTCAGAAAAAGTCCGAATAATAGAAGATTCCGAATAATAGAAGTCCGAATTATCGATGTTTGACTGTATATATATA
>JAOUZG010018352.1:685045-697035 GCA_026289955.1 Argiope argentata | reverse complement strand
AAAGCACATTTAAATGATTTGCTGAGAATAAATGGCAGAGTATTGTCCGAAATCATGGAGAATACAGGTTGAATTTTTAGTTCTTTTTATTCCATCACGGAAGCAGGCATTATTTACAAGCGAAGGCGACGTGCACAACACAAAAGGGGACGGGAAATCATTATTCTTGGTCTTAAATACCAAGACTTTGATAGGGATAAATATTTTTTATAGAGCTTATAAACTTGGATTTCAGTGGGGATTTCCATGTTCTCACGGATAAGAGGTAAGGGGAACATAGGGATCTTTTTAAAAGTATTTTGTTTCGGTCAGCAATTTTCATCTCTCCCACGGAGTGTGAGAAAGTAACAGGCGTTTAGCTGTTTCAGCAATTTTACACAGCTTCTATCGAATGAATTAACTAGAGCGAATGGAATGGATCATGAAATAAGAGAATATTTTAGAATGATATTACTATGGGCTAAATTAAGATAGGGCTTTGGAAATTAATTAGGTTTAAAATTAAGAGTTTAAAAATATCATTATATATATATATATATATATATATATATATACACTCAGTTTTTGTACCCGACTCCATAAAAAATTGTCTCTCGACTTGCCTATGGTTTGTGGCACAGAGATTTGGAGCTCTCTAGATATAAGTTTTATACCTGTTGGTTCGCCTGTTGCAGCATTGAATTTTAATTCTGACATCAAACTTCTGTTGTATGCATCTCATTACACCAAACTGAACTCCAATTATTGCATACTAAATTTTGAAATGATGACGTTATTAGAAATTTAAAATCCTTCCTCACATAATCGAATAAAATTTTATTCTTTTTATTTTGTACCCATACTGTTGCAATTCGCAGTGGCCTGGTGATAAGGTCTCGGGTTGAGGGTGGGGGTGAACCGTAGGGTTTCAGGCTCGAAACCAGTTTCCACCGAAAAACCGTCGTGTAAGGGTATGTGTTGCCCTTAAAATCAGTTAGGGCCGAAAGTCTTCTGCTGGTTTTTGTGTGGAGAGTGGGTGTGCCAGCTCAGGTGTAGACCTCGTCATCTGTCCGAGGTCCAAAATTACGAGGTGTGCCCCAAAATAGCTACTTTACATTGGGACGTTAATGTAACTAACCTAAATCCATGCTGTTCCCGAACATCAAAAAATGTATGAAACGATATCAAAAAGTATTTACAATATTTATAGTATAAAGCGAAAAAAATAGGATTGCTATAAATAAAAAAGGCAAAAATTAAAAATATAATAAAGTATTTTATCACAAAACATATCTAGAAAATACTTTTATTGCAGGATATTTCAATATAAACATTGTAGCTCAGCATTTTGTTTTCCTCTCATGCATTAAAAAAATATTTTAAAAATTAAAAAAGATGTGAAAAAGAGCTATTACATAAAATAAGAACCACCAAAGGATATTTTATCATAGCAGATAAAAATCTCCTTGGGTGAGCATTTCAATAATTAAATCATAAATTTCATTTAACTTTCAAATGTTTGAGAAAAAAATGCCTTCATTGCATTTGTTTTGTTCGTTAAAGTAAATATCTTCCGAATATTTTATTAAATCTATTTTTATTCATATCAGTGTTTTTACAGACATTCCTTATAACAAAATCAACCCGATTTCCTCAGGGAGATGTTAGAAGTAGATATTTTAATCTTGTTTATCAAGGATATTTGTCCTTGCAAAATTATAATTCTATTCCACAATTACCGAAAAAATAATAAGCGATAAATGAATAAATAAAACAAAACTGATGACTGAACGATTATTTTAAAAATATAAACTTTAAAAAAAGGCGCGATTTAAAGCATAAATGCATTTAAACAAAATATTATTTTTTTAAAAAAATTGATGCTTAAATTATAAATATTACAATTTTCGTTCAGTAAATTTATATGCATCAGTAACCACAAAACGATAATATCACAACAATTTCCTTCAAATAAATAAATCTTTAAAATTATTAAATAAATGGCTGTTTTCAAATATTGTGACGGAAAATTTGTTTAAAAAACAGTCAATGTGTACCTCCACCACGTCCTCCTTTTTCCACTCTGTACTGGTATACATGCAGAGTGAAAAGAAAATGTGCATTTTTTGCATCTTCGTCATTATCTGAAAGAGACATAATAATTAAATAAAAACATGAAATCATTCCAATAGATTCTTAATAAACAATTTTTACTGAATTATAAACATAAATATCGTGGATGCAAAACCCAATAATATAGTTTGCCGCTATTTATTTGATAGAAACAGGAGCGGAAATGCAAAAATAGCGTTTAATCATTGCGATAACATAAATATTTTAAATTTACTCATAAAGTTTTCATAAAATATTGTGAATTTACTCTTTGAATTATTCGTACAATGTTGTGAATTTACCCTTAGACTTATTCGTACAATGTTGCGAATTTACTCTTGGAATTATTCGTACAATATTGTGAATTTACTCGTAGAATTACTCGCTCGTAAAATGTGAATTTACTGGCAGAATTACTGGTAAATTGCTGAGTATGTACTCTCAGAACTACTCGTACAATATTGTAAATTTACTCGAAGAATTATTCGTTCGTAAAATGTTGCGTATTTACTCAGAACATTACTCCCACAATGTTGTGAATTTACTCATAATCTGAATGACCAAATTTTTACTTTTAATAATTAACTAAATTTATTAAAAATTTTCACTATAAGATTGACTATATCATTGTTAAGTCGTCAAATATAATTGTTGTTTGCTAGCCTTTGACAGTTGTTTTGCGGCATTCAATTTATGAAAAAAATGATTCATTAATTGTGAATCTTTATAGACTTTTATAATTATAAGTTGCTGTTTGTAGATTTTTAAACCAGTCAATTCCACGATTAACTATTAAATCAATCAATTCATCTATTAGATTATTATGTACCCTATCACAGAATAGAGATCTAATCTATCAAGGATTATATTCTTCTTTCTGTGATTGAAAAACTAACCAGAAAACAAAATGTCCCTAGATTAGAAAAAAAGGCCTAATATAGGAGCATTTCTATTTTTAATTTTTTTTTTTTTTTGTAAAAATCATCTTTTATAACAAATTTCAAAATTACACTAGGAAAAAAACTAGGTTGAAAAAAATTTATGACAGCTCAAAATTTGCTTGAATATAACCGTTCTTTATAGTGAGTAATTATAGTTAATATATTCGAAAAACTAAACTTCAATTTTTTTTATTTTTGCTGTCTTTTTTAACGAAGTAAAAATAGGAGTCTTCCGTAATTTATCTTCATATTTGTATAATTATAAATATAATTACACAACTTTAAAGAACGTTAACAAACTACTCATTTCTTGTGTAATTTATCTTCAGGACAAGTACTTTATAATAGCTTTAAAGTATATTTTCTATGATATTTTAAACTATACACCCCCAATTATTACCAAATCGTCAAATGACATTCCTATTTAAAGGTTCAACTAACAGATGATTCATAATGAATTAACAAACTGACTGAGAATCTTGGCAACAATTGCTTTTAAGTTGAGACGAAATATCTTAAAAGTTTCCAGAAAGCTAGAATCACGACAGAAAAATTCTTTAGGTCAGAAAATTGCCTTATTTAGACAAATTCTATATTTTAAGTAAAATTTCTGCAAAAAAAGTGCTAATTGGCAATATCTTATACAATCAAATCTGATTTGAATTTGAAAAAAAAATAAGAAAATCTTGACAATTCCTCGTATTCTGTCGATAAATTAAACTTTTCTTTTAATTTTTATCGTCTGATTAAAATAAAGTGTTCAATATTTGATTCAAAATAAAGAAACCGTATAGAACAAAAAGCATTAACACTTCCGTTAAAGAAATCACTTACCTGCTGTTCGAGCCGCTAGTGCTGCGTCCAATAGGAACGCTGCCCTCTCAGCGGTCGGGGCCCTTAGTTCACTTTGGTTCATAAGCTGGGATCCGAAAACAGGGTCGTCCCTCAAGTACACCCCCGGGGCTGATCCACTTCCCTCTGTACCTGCAACGAGTAAGACCACAAGTTGGCGACAAATAGCCAAGGGAGTCATTCCGCCGATGCCCCATTAATGAGCTTATCATCACAGCTCCATCCTCCGCCACTTGAAAAGTTGACTCATGGGCTGAAGAGGAAAAATACTGACAGCCTGGAGGCGGTTAATGATTTTGTCAAAATTACGAGGGGGGGAGGGGTGATTTTAATATTGCAGCTAATCGCTGTTATTTATAGAATTTGGTAAATGTTTTGAAAGGTATCGGGCATAAGTGATATCTATTTAAATATTAGCTTTATGCATTGAAATTATTATTCCTTTTAATATTTTAGGATGATGCTTCAAGTTCTGTTACGGCGTAATGTTGTATGCTTTGAATATAATTAACCTTTATGTGTCATTATATCAATTTTATTTTTCCTGATTAACCCATTCGCTGCCAAGCCTAAATTGTATGAGATTGTTCCCATTGCCATTTCTGTTTTAAGTGTTATTTTTTATCTAAGCTTTATTATTTCAAAACAAATACACATATTTTGTCATAAATAATCATTTATACGTATAAAAATCAAACAACAGTATACTGGTGGTTGGCAATGGGGATAACCTCATATATTTAGGCTTGACAGCGAATGGGTTAAATAAAGTAGAATTTTTGTAAAAATAATTTATTTGTAGCTTTTTTCAAGTTTTTACACTTGTATATTTATGTTTGGGACCATAAAAAGTTTGAAAGTTTGACAAGTTGTACGTTATAATGTATTGAAAGTAACACGAGTATATTCGTGCTGGCAATAGGTAACACCCTGCCAACCACGAGTATATACGTGGTTGGCAGCCAATGTGTTAGTTGGCACTATGTTTGTTTGTGTGTGTTTATGCGCGCAATGAAATTTTTAATATAATTTAAATGTTGATTACTTTCCAAGTTTTTACCTTAATTTAGTCCGTATTTTCATTAAAAATGTTCTTTTTTTTCCTGCTCCAATTCTCACTTTTTATTTAATTATTTTCAATATACGTGCTAGGTAAAACTGATGACTTCAATAATTTGTTATGTTTTGATCGGAAGGCTAAATATCTGTAATACTTACAACATTCTTTGAATGATACATAAGATTCCATTTCCCAAGTCAACACGCGTCAAAGAAATCTATGAAAATTTCATAGCAATATTCTTGAAGAGAGAATTTTCTGTCCCTTTTGCTTTTGCGTCGTCATGTAGACCAACGCATTTACCATTTTTTTTTCTGAACAAATTCCCGTGGTGAAATACATTTAAGTTTGTCTTTCTAAAGTTTCTTCTTTTCGAATAGACCTATGCAAAACTATGTTTACATATAAATATGTTTGAGGAATGCATGGCATTGATTCAGAGAAAAGTAATTAAAGCATTGAAATATATTCGGATTCATTGTATAAGTAATCCATATTTTATCGACTTAATTGTCATGGTCATTTACATGGATTCTTCGTATAAGGAATCGCTGATTTACTGACTTAATAGTCTTCAACATTTATATCGACATTATATCTTAAAATAAATAATTCATGAATATCACTCTATAAATGATTTAATTTTAATTGTTTATAGTTTTGAAAATATTTTAAGTTTACACAATATTATACATTATACTATTATACAGCTGGTATTAACCTTTTATCGTCGGAAAAAAGAATCCCGTGCAAATTTTTTTTATCTAATTCAAGGATTTGTATATTGCTCGGAAAAGTAAATATTTATACAATTGTTTTAAATCGAATTTCCACCCCTAAAATTAATCTACATAATCTTATCACACCGAAGATATTTTTCATAATCAATATTTTTTTAAAAAATCCCGAAATGGTACACCATTTTGAATGGCACCTAATGGTAGATATCTTCAAAGGGTGCACGGACAGTTTTAATCCTTGATATTTTGAATGTAACACTAAAATTTGTTAATTTGTATGGTTTTATAAAAGCAATCCATGCAAGTAAGCATTATAATTTCCCTCTGATCTTCCTCAGGGAGACATCTCGAAGTGAGGATGAGATGCTTCCGGTATGGTGGTTCAATCTCGTCACCCTGGAGAGTACTTAAATACGTGGAGGTTAGGCTCCTCCCATCAGTGATAGGACGTACTTCCTACAGGAAGGATTGTATCTTGGTCGGTGATGATCCTTAGGACTTAACGACAGTTCCTACCAATGTTGGTGTTGCTGAGGTCCTATCATTCAGTTTTATGGTTTATTCCGTGTGCAATCGAGCGGAAAGGAGAGTTCGGCATGACTTAACCCTGATGTATTTTTTTTCTGATTGTTTAGCATTAAAAATTTTATGCATGGAAATATATCGTAAAGATGGCTTCCATTTTCAAAAAATGTTTTTCACTGTCTCAGATATAAGATTTATAGTTTCCTTTTTACTCCAAACTGTTCTGACTTTTAAAATTAGTCCCCTTTTTATTTTTTCAATCATTATTTTAATAATTACGAATAACTTGAGAAGCTAAGCTGGATTTCATCTCCAGTCTCTTCACAGCTATACACCTGCGAATTGTATTTTACAAAGTATTTCATCTAAGATTTTATTCAATTCTTTCCTTCGCTACAAGACGGCAAACATTTGTGACGTTTACAAACAATATTTCTGCCAGTGGAAATGACGATAATCACGTATCCCATTTTTAATATTATTTTCTTTTTCAAATTGTGTTCATAAGGTTTTCTCCCCTTATTTATTATTTAATATATATGTGGCCTTTATTTTTACTTTTCTTATTACGAGGTATTTTTTTAAGAAGGTAATAATTTTTTCTACTTTTCTAATAAATTATAAAAATACATGCAAAATTGAGGTGTCCTCACCTGCTGCATAGTCTGCAAGCAGATCCCTCAGTTCTTCTACCTTCCCGGACACTTCGACAGCCGAGACTCGAACCGAGAACCTCGCACCCGTCCTGTGCTTGTGCTCATTGATAGCTCGGAAGAGCCACCAGATGGCGCACGGCACAACCCCGAGCTCTTGAACGGAGTTGCTGTTGCCAATCATGGTATTTGTCTTACCTAAAGAGAAATATCACCACCATTAGTTGTCGACTAAACACTATTGGAGACTTATTTACTTTATAAATAAATTTAATAAAGTATATATTTAAAGCTTACATTTTAGCCAATGTACTTTTTATTATTGTTATAAAAATTATGTAAAATAAGTTTTATTTGTCAATTACACAATTAGCCTAAGATGTGCATTTTCCTCCTTCAAAGTACTTATATAACTCATTTGGTAGTTCAATGTAAAACGGAGTGCCCTACAGAGTGCTGATATGCAGAGTTATACATGCATTCAAAATAATTATTAGTAAAAATACTGATTCTTCTTCCATTTGCACTATTAAACAAATTTTAATAATCGGTCTAAGCTGTGTATACCGATCATTCAAAGTATATCTGTATTAAATTTGGTAGTTCTAAACCCAACGGTGTCTTCAGTCAAAGGCGAATACACAAACACACAAACATTCATCTTTATTATTAACAGAAATATCAGGCCGGGATAGCCTGGTTAGTAGAGCGTTGGACTCGTATTCCTTAGGTTGAGAGTTCGAATCTCGCTGGCTAAATATTCCTCGAGTGTGTGGTGACTGACGCTCGTTAAATCTGTCCTGTTCACAAAGTACTCCAGGTCAAGAGCACCACTAGGGGTTAGAGGTGATAGTTCTCTGTTCCCGATCTAAATTACGATCTGTGGATGAATGAATGAAAATGATGAATGAAGTCCACTCTATAAAAAGGGTTGAGATATGTGTGTGTGCGTAGCTAAAGTCGTACTCTTGGCTCTAGCTATCGCTACTTCAAAAACAAGAGACGCTTATTTCGGCTTAATTCCGCTGAAATATCAGCGGGCTTGTCCATGGCAAGTGACATTAGCGACAATATTAACAGAAATATCGATTACCTTTTCATTTACGCCATTAAGAAATTCTAATTGATAATAAAAAAACGGCTAAAATTGTATATTTTCACCCTTCCTATATCTATGCCAAATTTGGTATCTTTAACTTTATTGAAATGTCCCGTAGAATGCCAACACACACACACATGATATTCATTATTAATTGAAATGGAGATTTTTCTTCCATTGGCCCAATTTTTTTAAGACTATTTTTTAATAAAAAATCGACCCAAAATGTGCATTTTGATCTTTCAAAGTATATCTATACCAAATTTGGTAGCTTTAGACTCAAGGTAGTCTTTTGTAAAATGTGAATACACAGACACACAGACTTTCATCTTTATTATTAATAGATATATCGATTCTCCTTTCATTTACATCATTAAGAAATTCTAATTTAAAAAAACTTTTAAAAAATCGGATAAAAATACATATTTTCCCCATTTTTATAAATGTACCAAATTTGGCAGCCCTACGTTCAATGCAGTTCCCTGTAGACTACCAACACGCATGATAAATTTTTAATGTTTGCATCGTTGTTTTTTTTTTTAATTCTAAGTTATTTTAACCACTTAACCGGTTTTTTTTCCTTTACCATCTAATAAGATGACTCCTTCTATTTTGGGAATATTTTCTTATTTTGATTCAAATGGAAATCCATTGAATACTTGACTTATCTGTGTATTTGAAGTAATTTTAATATTGAATTGTAATCGTTATGAATGATTTATGTTTTGCTTACAACTATCAAAATTCGATAAATCGATGCACGTACGCCATACGGGCAAAACAATCTTCCCAAGGTGTGTATTTCGATCTTTCAAATTACATCATTTCCAGATTTGATAGCGATTCTTCTTTAGTTCGCAGCTTTTTATCCACATGTATTTATTATACCAATATCAAAAATGGCAGTAGACACTAACAACACAAAACAAAACCATTTAAAAAGATAAGTCTCAGGGGTCGACCAACTCACCTAGCTTGGAATGACCGTAGACGAAAAGACACCCATCAGATCCTCCGACCACAGAAGTGATTACGTCACACAACGAGCTGGAACACACTTCGGCCTGCGGAACAAAAAAAGAAATGCCATCGATTACTTCCCATTCTTTCACCGCCATGTGTCGTGGGCAATTAGGAAGGTGCCCAAAGATTTCACGTCATCTGCTCCATCCAGACTCCATCGCCAGTGGAGTAAGTCGTCCGAAATTGGCTGGAAACTGATTGGAGGCAGCGTGCTGCCAATCACTCGGAGTTAATAAGATTACAGCACAATTTGCGTTAATTACTGCAAGGTGGTATTTTTTTCTCTCTTTCTTTTTCACTGTAGCGTGTACTTTTTTCTTCTTTTTTTGATTAGCAAAGAAAAAAAAATGAAGAGACGATGTATAAACGCTTATTAGGTTTTTAAAACGAGAGAAATTTTGTATTTGAAATGAGATTTGCAATAAAATGTATTCATTCATCTGCGTGGTTTGGCATTTAAATATCTTAATGTGATAAAATAAATACTGAGAAATACTTTTGAGGGATTTAAAGATATTAGCATCAAATATCTCGAATAAAAATATTGAGCTTTTATTTTATTTTTATTGTATTTGAACCCTGTAAAATAGATATATTATGAAATTCATTGTATTAACTCTACTTTGCATATATACATAGTATACAGAAAGTATAGAAATCGTCAACAAAATTCGAATCCGAGATTATGACAAATTTCCGCCATTTTTATCCCCTTAGTCTCACAGCGTCCGAAAACCACATTTTTGGAAAAAGTCCGTCTACATATATGTGGCAAAGATAAATCAAAAGCGAGCTGAGCAGAATGATTGAATTTTGGTATATGGTATTTACACCGCATTATTAGATTTCAATCAAATTCTGAGTAAAATTTGTTCAAAGGTATGTCTGTCCAGCTATTCGAATACAATTTAACACGATAGTTACAAAACTGAAGAGAGCTATATATACAAAAATCGGCTTTCGAATCGAAGACGTGATGTATTTTCTACGGAAAGGGTTGTATCGCAGCCGGTTATGGCCATTAGGACTCAACCACAGTTCCCACCAGTATTGCTGTTGAAGTTGCCTTTATGATTTATTCCATGTGCATGCAGGTGGGTCGGAGAGACTGGTATGACTATGCAAAAGTTGGTACTTAGATTTGAAATCTATAGTATGACATTTTGTACAACTTTAGGTTGACTATTTGTAGGTTTGTATTTCTCAGAAACATGTAAATGTGCTTAATTAATGATTTAATTATATCAAATTTGATATGAGATTTTGTTACTACAAGTGAAGATTTGTGTGATATTTTTGTTTCCATCCATTGAGAAAAGCGTGCGTAAATCACAAATCCAATTTTCGAATATTATTAACGACATGCCAGGGTTTAATAAATCTTTAAAAAAATAATAAACTCACCAAAGGCAACATGATGGATTCAGTAAAAATGGAGAATTCTTGATAAAAGTTAATATTTTATAGTTAATGTACTTAAATGCCAAGTAATTTTTATCTGACATGACAAGTTTATCTGAGATTATGCGAGAAACTTTTGGAGAGATCACATCAGTTGGGGATTTTGAGATTGAAATGGCCGAAAATAATAATAATGGAAGCTCCAGAAGTCGGCAAATTGTATTCACAAAAGAATAGAACTTTTTTGTTTAAAATGTTCACGTCCAGAAAATATTTGATGAAATATGGCAAAAAAAGGACCAGAGGAATTTACAGAAATTTGGAAATCTTGATTATTTTATAGTGCGCTTATTATCTCAAACAATATAAAATATAATTCTTTATGTCGTCTAAAACTATAATCTGGAAATAAAAATGAAAATATCGCTATATTGAACTATTTAGAAACTACCTATTAGATAATGATCAGACTATATTAGCAAAATAAATAGTAAAAACCAAATTCGATAAGAAAATATCAATAATAATTTTATATAAGCACATTTTATCGACAATTCATGACAACGACGTTGAAATACATAGTTATACATATCTGGCACATTAAAATTCACTCGGTAATTTTTTTGTAAATAATGATAAGTTTTTAAAGAAAATATTTAGATATTTTCTTTAGATGAGCATTGGCTTCCTAAATTAAAATTAAATATCTTTCTCAAAGGCTTCCTAAGCATTGTAAAGTGCAGAGATTGGCTGCAAAAGAATATAAGTAATCTGTAAAAATGTACATAAGTAAACCATATAAAAGTACATAAGTAAATCGGAACGCCAAACAATATATGTTAACCGTGTGAGATCCTTGACTTAATCCAAGAAAACCGTATTCAGCATCGATTTCATACCCAAATTCGGGATTATTTGTGCGATACATTGATTGGTTAACACAATGATTGCGTTGTTACTATTGGATGTGAGCCGAACGCATTCATATTCGGATAATGTCATATAGCGCCATCTGACAATGTTTTAACGTAGGAGTAAGTTATTATCCTATGACAAAAATGTAAGCCATAAAAATTGACGAGATGGGACTATATGACTGTAAGCAAGAGAACAGAAAAAGGTCCTAATAGTAAAATAAAATGCCTTTTTTTAAAGCAAAATCGCGGTATTCTTTTTTTCGTGTTATTTAGATAAATATAAGAAGCAAAACTTTATCTAAATATAAATTTTGATCAGAACTGTTCAAATTGTTTCCCAGATACACAATAAAGATGTTTTAAACTTTATTTTAAACGTAATTAGTTTTTTTTTTAATTTTTAGCTTAATTCAGCCCATATCAAAGTCATTCTAAAATATTATCTTATTTCCTGATTCCATTCCACTTTTTCTATTTGCCACGTGCTAAGTAAATCGCTAATGAGAATGTATTATTCTAAAGGAATCCTGCGTTTCCCTTGTCAAGGTCTACACGTGTGAGAATTCCTGTCAAAATTGTCATATAACTGACATATAATTGTATAAACTATGAGAATCTTATGGTATATAAGATCAGGGAAAATTGATTTCCTTCTCTTTACGCTTCTTTTTACCTTTTTCTATCTGTT
>JAOUZG010018352.1:669330-680045 GCA_026289955.1 Argiope argentata | reverse complement strand
AACAAAAACGACAACAAACAACTAACGGACATCAAACGCAATTAAATCCTTTCAATCTCCATCGATATCTCAGCGATTCCCAAACAGCAAGTATTATTTGTAAATAAAATAAATTTCTATAAATTTAAAGACCCAGACAGACCCTCATGTCATTTCAAAAAAGCTGATTTGTCCGATTCCCTCATATCTAACATCCTCACATGAGGAGCCCGTGTTCAATTACGCTGATGACTACAGGTCCCAATTTCCATTAGGATGAGAGCTGTTTTCCTCTCTCTAATGACTTTCAGATCTTTGATTGAAATGCATTTCCCCAGACTTTTCTGTCGATAGCGAACATTCTGACCCTCAATCATTTCCTTTTGAGTCGATTGTTGTAAAACAAACGGATCCTCGTCCTGTCTCGTCTAATGACCGTCCTCCGGAGCGGGAAGATTAATTAGACCGTCTAATGTAGTCAAAAGTTCTTCGGCGGATGATGATCGCTGTTGGCTTTTGGGATTGTTTCAGGACGCCACTTGAAAAGAAAAAGATCGTCTGTCTGACAAAGAAGAATTTCTGGGATTATAGGCAGTGGCGTAAAAATGTTTGAGCAAAGGGTATCGATATCCTGAATCATTATTTGATGAAGTTAGCTGACATTTTTCTGTTAATTTATTTATAAAAGAATGACATTTGAAAACATTTGAGAAGTTTGATTATTCAAGGATGCAACTTGAAAATAAAATGATTGTTTTATAAAGATTAATTTTTGCCAATATAGGCAGTGGAGTAGAAATGGTGGGCAAAGTGTTATCCTGAATGTAAATATTTGATGAAGATAGGAGACAATATTTGTTGATTTATATATAAAAGAGTAAAATTTGAAAACAAAAGGATATGGGTTTATTTCAGGATGTCACTTGGGAAGAAAAGATTCGTCGGACAAAGTCGAATTTCTGCTAATTTAGGTAGATGCGTAGAAATTACGGAAACCAGGATATCGATATCCTGAATGGCAATATTTGATGGAGGCAATTTTTTGTTAATTTATATATAAAAGCCTAAAATTTGAAAACAAAGGGAGATGGATTTGTTTCAGGACGCTACTTGAAAAGAAAAGGATAGTCTGACAGAGAGGAATTTCTGGGAATGTATGCAGTGGCGTAGAAATGTTTGAGAGAAGGGCATCGATATCCTGAATATCATTATTTGATGAAGATAGCAGACAATTTTTTGTTAATTTATATATAAAAGAATAGCATTTGAAAAAGTTTGATTGTTCCAGAATGCCACTAGAAAAGAAAAGGACCGTCTTATAAAGATAATTTTCTGCCGATATAAGCAGTGACGTAGAAATGGGTAAGCGAAGGGTATCGATATCCTGAATGTAAATATTTAATGAAGATAGGAGACAATATCTGTTGATTTATATATACAAGAGTGAAATTTGAAAACAAAAAGAGATGGGATTGTTTCAAGATGGCACTTGGAAAGAAAAGGATCGCCGAAGAGAATTTCTGCGAATGTAGGCAATGGCGTTGAATTAGTTTAACAATGGGTATCCATATCTTGAATGTCAATATTTGATGGAGGCAATTTTTGTTAATTTATGAATAAAAGCCTAAAATTTGGAAACAAAAAAAAGGAAAGCTTGAAAAGAAAAGGATCGTCTGACAGAGAAAAATTTCTAGATATAAAGAGATAGAGAGTTACATAATAATGTTAAGAGAGCTACTAGATACAGAAAGTTACATAAAAATTGGAAAGCCAAGGGTATCGATATCACGAATGTCAATATTTGATAAAGATAGGAGACAATTTTTTATTTATTTATAAAGTTATACAAGAGGAAAATTTTAAAACAAGTGGCAATGGAATCATACCATCTATTCTTACGACACTGTGTTTTGAAATCAAAGAGTAATAAGAGAGAAAATTTTATTGGAAACTTCATTGTTATTTTTATAAATAGTTTTTAATGCAGAAATAATAGCGAAAATTAATTTTAATTATTATATGATACTATATTATAATATTTAAGTTTTTTTATATATTTTATTATTAATGAAATAATTCTACATTTCACTATTGATATCAAGGGTTTTTTTTGCACTGTTACGTAATGCAGAGATCATTATAACGGGTAGTACAAATGCGTTTTAACAGATATTCCTTATTATCTCTTAGTTGTGAATAACTACGTTTATATCTCTCTCCCTTGTATCTGAAGATGTACTCTGCCAAAGATGGAGCTAATCTGAGGGAATTGCTGATCTCTCTGCAAATAGTTTTGCTGCGCCGTCTAATCTTCTCACTGCACAGACCATTGTTAAATTTACTTATAATTGAAGAAGAAAAAATCAGCTAATCACAATTCTCATTTTCGTGTTTTTAAAAACTTTAGAATAATTTCCATTTCAAAAGCATATTTCAGATCTCACCTAGGTTTAACCAGAAAATAATGCCTGCCTTTAGATATTGATATATAATCTCTATTTTAAAATATATAGATTCAAATCGGTCGAGAAAATGTATGTCCAGATTTCATTTCCCTATTGATATGGCAGAAGATAATTAACACGAATTCTGGGTAGTTTAAAAATAATATTGTATTGAGTCGTCGGAGAATGTGAACTCACGAACGGCCAATTGAATCTATTTTTACTTACTCATAGAAATGATTTCAAATGTCAACGATGTCGTCTACCTCTTCTTATGAATTTACATCTGAATTTTCTTTACTTTCTTGTTCGCTTTCTTTTCCCTGTTCGCTTATAAACGTTTCTGCATCACTAATATCAGAATCATCTTCCGTCATTTCACATTCTTCAAACCACTGCAATATAGTCTAAACCAAATCTGGGTCACATGACCGAATGTTTTTCCTGGAATGTCCTGGTTGAGTATTATTCAGCTCTTTTTAAACAACAATGTGCTGTTTTAGACAAAGGAGAGCGAACTTCAGCACGAAATACGCAGAAATTAACTGGTACGTATTGTTCATAATTTCAGAGATACGGAATTGATGACTTAACAGAATTAAAAGATGTGGAGTTAATGACTTTATAGAACAAAAAGATGTGGAGCTAACGGATTCATTGAACAAAAAGATTTGGAGTTAATGGATTCATTGAACAAAAAGATAGAGAGTTAATGACTTCATTTAACAAAAAGATGTGGAGTTAATGACTTCATAGAGCAAAAAGATGTGGAGTTAGTGGCTTCATAGAACAAAAAGATGTGAATTTAATGGCTTTATAGAACAGAAAGATGTGGAGTTAATGGCTTCATAGAACAAGGAGTTGTAGAGTTAATGACTGCTTAGAACAAAAAAGATGGGGTTAATGACTTCATTAAACAAAAAGATGTGGAGTTAATGACTTCATAAAACAAAAAATGTGTTAAGGGCTTCATAGAACGAAAACTGTGGAGTTAATGACTTCATATAATAAAAGGGATGTGGGGTTAATGACTTCATAGAACAAAAAAGATGTGGAGTTAATAGCCTCATAGAACAAAAAATGTGGAGTTAAAGACTTCATAGAATGAAAAAAAAAGAATAACTTAATTGAACGCACTTCTTAGTTGTTCATACTTCTACTTTTGCAAAGATACTGCTAAAAGAACAATTTGAAGATACTGAGAAGATGATTGCATTTAAGTATAAAACACAATGTGATAGTCATAGCTAATGAGCAATGCGTAGTCATTTTGACTTCCTTCTCAAGTTAAGGTTAAATGAACGTATCAAACTCTTATGCAATTATTGATTCAAATCATCAAATGTTAAAGATTTGAAATTTATGCTCATAAAAACTCTACCACTACGAAGTATTGAACTTCAATCGTTTCTTTTAAAGTCGATTGTTGTAAAACAACGAATCCTCGTCTGCTCTCATCTAATGACCATCCTCTAAAGCGAGAAGATTAATTAGTCCATCTAATGTAGTCAAAAGTTCTTCGGCAGACGATGATCGGTGTTGGCTTTTGGGATTGTTTCAGGCAGGTGCTTAAAAAGAAACGGATCGTCCTGACAGAGACGAATTTGCCAGGGGGTTTAGCGGGGGAGGGAGATTGCAGAAGATGGATCCCCTTTGTGAGGATGTTTGTCAAAAGGGATATTGGGTTCAAAAAAATCGGCGGGCAGAAAATGTTTATCCAGGACTTGGCAGGATCAAATGGTTGATACATGACTTTTATCAAACATAAACCTTCGGCTATAGATAATATTGGGCTAAATATTTCAGGATTTAGCCACTGAGGCGTTTTGTTTTTTGTGTTTTTGTAGTGGCTTAATCAAGTTTTGCACTCTTTTAAAGATGATAAATTTTTGCCGCAACCACGGAGTTATTTTTCAAAAGTCAGAAAGATAGAAGTGAAGAAAATAAAGTGAATTTAATCGATTTCAGAAGACGGTAAAAGCCGCGAATTCAAATCTTCAGTGGTCTTAGTTTGTAATTTTTTCTTCTTCTTCGACTACTATTGCTAAAGAAGAAATAAAGCTGAATTATGGTATTTAATTTCTCAAAATATATCTTGTAAAATTTAAAACTCCAGAATAAAAATAAATATCAATAATAAAAAATTTAATCACATTTTTTGCTGCTAAATATTATCATTCAAAATAGGAAAAAGAGTGCTCAAATCATCGATTTTTTTCCCTAAAATCTTTTTTAATAAGTCAAAGCTCAATGTGTAAGCTTGGATTAAAAATCGTTCAAAAATATTTCCTGAGTTCATTTATAATTTTTAAAAAATCAGAATTTTTTACGAGAGATTTTCTCAAACCTTTCATTGTTTCATCACCGAATTCCACGTATTTTTGGCAGATATTGCATTTGATATAGATTGTGTTTTTTAAATCGAAGAATTATTTTTTTAATTGTAGAAAATTGTTAGTTCTCTAATTTTCTATGCCTATTTGGTTATCGCAAATTGAGTACTCCAACCAGTCGGAAGACACAGGAAAATACTTGAATGAATAGATCACCGCAACAGCAACACAAGTGAGGACTGTGGTTGAATCTTAAGAGTCATCACTGGCCACGGTACAACTCTTCCCTAAAGCTACGTTCCAGCGACCCTCGAAACTTCAAGCGGGATACGCGTTCCGCCATTTTAACCCTCTTGCATTTTCTTGGGGTGCTTTGATGCCTGTATACGACCTTGAAAATTCGGGGGTCGTGGAAACACGGCTTAAGAAAGTACGTCCCGTCATTTCTTGGAGGAGCCAGATCCCCACATTTTCGTGTACATGCAAAGGTGGAAAAAATCATCCTCCACGCCAGAAGCTACTCATCCACAATTACAAGCCCCCCATAGGACAGGCTATTTGGTTAATACATAGTAATCTGATATGGCTACATGATTGAATACAGCTTGGATATGCTATTAGATATGAATTTTTCGAGCAAATCTTATTACCTTCTCGAAATTTTCTATTAAGCGAAACAAATGTAGGGGAATTCTCTTGGAAGATCAACGTGAAAGAAGTCTGACTTTTGTATATTAAAACTGAGTAATAGTTATATTTCAGGTATTAATTTTATCATAAAAAATCGCTCTGTCTAACCACAGTTCTTTTTTTATGACGTAAGCACTAGACTGGATGTGCTTAGGCTCAATAAGGTTAGAGCCACCATCATTCCATAGCTATCATTTATTGTAAATAAAAATTATAAATCAATTATCAAATTCGATATTTTATAACTTGCTCTCCATTTACCTGATTGTCATCTGGTGAAAAAATAGCGTCGAATGCGAACATTTTGGGAGCTGCAACCCCTCCTGTCCTCTCACCCGTACCCGAAGTGGTGTCTTGACCGCAAACTGTTGGATCGTAGAGGGTCACCTGTTTCTTCCTGCTGTCCATCGTCATATAAGAAGCTTCCGCCCCAGCCCCTTCAGCAGAGGGACACATTCGAAGCATCACCTTCACCTGTTGGAACACAAGAATAAATATCGGAAAGAAAAAAAAATCTTCAATCGTAAATGCCCAATCATCATGTGAGAACATTATTATTTTTAAAGTCCTTATTCGTATTAATTAATTTAAGTCATTAACCAGTTTAAACTGGTTTGAAACAATTGCGAGACAATTCTATAGGTCGCTATCCCTCCCCCTCTTCTATATATAGATATAGATATAATGATCATTTTTTAAAACTTTTATTTCCAACTTTTCTAGTTGGCAAACAAAGTTTTAGAGATAGACCGATTTTGAAATGAAATAATAACTATAATGTCATAGTTTTTCGTCTACCTTTTAAAACGCATTTGCTGTCAAAAAGGCATACGTAATGATAAAGCAATACTGTTAAAAAGCAGGTCAACCTTTTAAAAGCGCATCTACTTTCAAAGTAGCATACTTAATAATAATGCGATACTCATAAAAGCAAGTAATTAACAAATATGATTAAAAAATGTTGATGAATATTGCCATTTGTGATTTATGCATTGCCTACGTAATTTTGAGCTTCAATTATTCGTTACCTTTAATCATTCAAAACCTCCTAACCAAAACAACCCACAACGAAACAACGTCATGTTCTCACATGATAAAAAAGATACTTTAACACTCTGACTGTTGAGCTGAGTTTTTTACATCATATGGGTCTGCCATTCACAGGTGACACCCACTGCAGTCAAGGTTTAAATTTATCATGTGAAATTTTTTAAATTTTATTAAATAGATGGAAAATCTTTTTGTAAAGTTCGAATATAGTAATAATTCTGCTGGAAGTGTCTGAAACAACCATCAGATATGAAGCAAGAAAATCCCTTTAAGTTCAAAAGTATGGTGAGGATATGCTTAAATAAATGCAAACATACATTAAATGTATATATATAAAAATATGGCATACGCATGCATTCAAATATAATTTGCACAATGGAAATTTAAACCTGGTCCTTATCTTAAAATTAAAATTTTGCTTAAAGTAAATATTTAAACATATATAGATATTATCCAGCAAAGACAGCCGAAATATTGTTCAACAAAGCTAACTTTGCCACCATATTAAGATACAGACACACACCCCTAAAAAACTTCTTTTAATAATTTTACTTTGGTGGTGCAATTTTTTCCATTAAATTTTTTAAAAAACCTTTTGACGTGATTTTTAACAATATTGTTTCATCAAAAATTTCGGTGCTTGGTTTTTTGTAATTTTTGAAATTTAAAGAAAGCTTTTGTTCGTTTATCATTTTTGCTTGTGGAGTCAGAAAAGGAAATTGCTTTGCCACTCAAAGCTATGTAATTTACTGAGACATTTACGTTTTTAATAGTATCATGATGCCTTAATGTTTTACTCCATTAAGGAGACATATTTATACAATAAAAGAGATAGAAATTAGGCTGTTAAATTATTATCTATTCTTAATTTGCTAACTAGACAATGACATTGATATCACGTATAAATTGTTTTCTAAATATAATTTCCCCTGTCATTTTGAATAAAAAAAACGGAGTACCATTGCCTCTTTCACAGCGTGTGAAAGAATAGAAATCTCATTTGAACAGAAACGATAAAGGTTTAAAAGAGAATTATGGGATTTACAAAAATAGATGAAAAATAAACATGACCAGCTGATTGAATCTGTCTCTATATTAGGGAATTCAATTATGGTAATTCAGTTTGTGTTCAAGTTATATTTGTTGATAGATAATATCTACTAAATTAGATTTGGTGCAACTCTCGAATGGATTCAAATACTATACAACATATAATTCACAGGGACGAAAATCAGTTTGCTAATAGAATTAGTAGTAAGAATTGACAGGGTTCTGAGTGTGAAAAGAATAAGTTAAGTTCATTAATAATTTTGTCCTCACATATTTCTGTGTATGTTATAAATAATAAATATAATAAGAATAAATTTATGCTACTGTTACAAATATGAAAGTTTGTATGGATGAATGAATGATGTTAGTCAATAGCTCCAAAATAGCTGAAGAAAATTGAATGAAACATAGACATAGATTATAGTATAAAATAGGACATAGTCTACTTTTTATTCCGATGAACTGAGTGGTTATTTTTTTATTAATTAAAAACTACCTCCCCCCCAAAAAAAATTAGTAAAACTTCAGTTTATTTTTTCCAACGCTAATGAAGTTAGTCTTAACATATTTCCAACGGATTATTTCAAACTATTTTGTTTATTTTCTTAATGTTTGATGCATTTAAAATGAAACATTGTAAATTAATCGATCTTCCGGATTCCTTCTGAAATACTTTTGAATTAAAATAAAACATAATAAAAGAAATGAAAAATGTCTTATCCGTATTGCGTTACCCAACTGGCGTACACAATTCCTCCATTTGTACAAACTGGCGTTGAATTGGTATGTGAAATGTGTTCTTGACTTGATTTTGTTTTGGCCAAATAATCAGCAAAGCAATTTTGAATAATTGGTTTGCTGTTTTGTTTTATTTCAGGCACGCACTGTAAATAAATGGTTTTTAGGTTAGTTGTATGTTCGAAGCTTAATATACAACCATTTGATGCTTTGCGAGGTTGGTAATTTTTCGGTAGCCTCTTGTTTCCATTTACATTGCCATCATTTTTTATGTTACAGTAATTCATTCTTGCCGTTCATCTCCCTTGACTTTTATCCTGCTTTACGTACTCCTTTTGCCGACTTTCATAATTCTTGATTAAATTTTTTTAGTACATTCCATTTTTTTGCATTGGTTTTTTTTCAGTATATTCGTTAATTTGTTCCAGCGTTCATCTAAACCTTAAAATTGGAAACGCTATTGCTGCCGTTCACGCCACACTCGCCCATTTCATTAAAATTTGGCGGCAAACAATTTTTTTGGCAAAATTTTTTTTAGCAGAACTATAATGATGCGGTTTGATAACATTTCACATTGTAATCAGAAAGTCAGTTCTCACACATACACATCAAAATTTCCACATGTACGGAGTCACGAGTAAAAGCTAATATATATTAAAAGTGAAAAACTTATGTTTTTCAACTCAATGTTTAATAAAATCCTTAAATTTTGTGATCCGAAAGTGTGATCTCATTGTTATTTGATATGTCTATTATCTTGCGAGATCTCATTTTATTTAGAAGGCTAACAGCTGCATGCAAACCCTTCTTCTCAAATGATATATGTCAAACTCATTTCATCTTACGCCGTATATATAAGTAGAATCTATACATAAATCTGCTTTTTGTTATCCATAACATGCTATTCTTGTTAATACATTTTTAAATATCCTAGAAACTATTAAAACGTGAAAAGAAAGAAATCAAATCATTAATCCTTTATGTAATTTATTTTTAGCTCTAAAATAGATTACCCAAGTATTTTAATTTCATAGTAGCACTCATGTATTGTACATGATTTTAGACAATATATGAAATGTTGTGCAGTATTGTAGAATGTGGAATAATGTAATATAATATTTCACAGTATTGTTCAATATTGTCCAGACTGTGCTACCAGAGACTAGACTTTCTTTAGTCTGAAATTTTGCCACCGATGGCCTTTCTTGGTAGAGATTTATTCAAAATGAAATTTATTCGTTGAATTTTTTTAAATTTACTCTAAATAATTTTAAAATGAATCTGATGTCAGTGAAACCCAAAATAAACAAAAGCCAAGCAAAAACTCACGAATTGCAGCGTAGTGGAAAAAAAATGCTACGTAATAAAAAAACCCTGCATGGATAAATACGGACTTGATTATATATTTCATTTAGGAAGAAATATTCCAGTACAAAGATCATCAGTAAGCGATAATTATCGTTAACTATTCTGTTCATCCATGATAGTTTCATTCAAAATATTGCATATACTTTATTAAACTTCAGAATCACACTTATGGTTATTAAAATGAAATTAATGTTCCATTTGAGCCTTTCTTATTCCAAGTTGTCTACAGCATACTTAATCATTTCTTATACTTTCGATTCTTAGGAAACTTCCAAGGTACAAATCTACCTTAAATGCCATAAATGATGTTGATTGTCTTGTTGGAGGCATTTCAAAGACTCAATCATACTACAAGGAATAAAACATTTTTTTCAATATAGTTGTTTTGGCATTTGATTATCGGTTTAAGGAATTTGGAATAGATGAAACACAGTGGGATTGGTTCATTTATGGGTTTAGAAGAAAGATATGCATCTACATTTTACCTACTATAGAAACTACGCAAAATTTATGCTTTTCATGCTATCTGGATGTCCCACGATCTTTTTAACTCTGAATTTTAAACTTGTCAAAGCATTCTACGCCAAGCAAGATCATCAATAATACATCCGACGTCCTGGCGCTGAGACAGCACGTCTTCCTCGCGATCTGAGCATCCTGGGTTCGAGTCCCGGTTCAGGAAAGGCTGTTCTTTATTTGTGAGATGTGTGAATGGGGTCCTTTCCCTCTGTGAAAAGGGGTTTCCCAAGCCGTGTGATGTGTGAGCAGCTAAAACATATTCTTGACCCTAGATGGCGCTACTTAGAACAAGAGGCGCACCTTGGCACAAAATCGCTAACTACGTCAGCAAGCTAACCCTTGGCAAGTACCATTAGAAACAACAACTACATCGTCAAAATTAACATCATGTTATGTAGCAGAAAATCAAAAAAAAAAAACTGTAAATTCGATTAAATGAAGAAATATAAGACGCCTATAAATTAACTTTACAACTTTGAACGTTAATGGCGTCAAAACTATAATAGATAATACATTTGACAAAATCCCCCAAACATTTTTTTTT
>JAOUZG010018352.1:651087-665559 GCA_026289955.1 Argiope argentata | reverse complement strand
TAATTTAATTGATTAACAATTGTAATTGATGAATAATTTAATTGATTTCTTTTGATCTCAGTTATTGAGTAGAACATAGTACATAGTTATAGTATATAGCTTATACATAGTATATAGCTTAGTACATAACTTAGTATGTAGTTCGAAAATGAAATCATTTTTCCTAATTAAGTAAAGAAATACTTCGCAGACTCTAGCGTTTTAGCAAAAACAAAGATATGACAACAACAGCAAAAAAAAATCAGGTCCATTCTATCCTTGGAATTAACTAGGGAGTCTAATTCTATTGGACTGTATACACTTACTAACTTATGCGTGTATAAAAAATCCTCGAGTAATTTTTATGTATGTATAAGTATAAGAATAGTATAAGAAAACAAAAAAAAGTGTAGGAGCAGCGTCAGTATTTTTTTCAATAAATTAGATACTATTCTGTTAAAAAACCAGAGGCGTACTTTTCGACAATTGTACTTAGTTAAGGGGTGATAAGTAGAAAGATGGGAGATTATTGTGTCTCCTAACTCAACGAATAAACTTCGTTCACCCTATTATAATGCAAACATTTTCTTCTTTCAATTTTTCTCTCATTCCTTTTTTGAAAAATTAAAAGCTATTAACGCGTGCTCAAAATCTCAGAAAGTTTCCAAATTTGAGAATAAACATTCCAATTTGTTTCAAAAGTGGTTGACACTAAATCGTGGCTCACATAAATAAATAAAAACTAACACATGTTTACACAGTTAAGGAAGTAAAAATTGACCTGAAGTAAACTAATTTAAGATAAAAGTTAACGTAATAAAATAAGGTGTGTCATAACGTATACTGACTAGGACCACACAAAAAATCTTTAAATCCTTATATAGCTATACTATATTCATTATGATATTCACCTCACCGAAAGCCATGATTATATTACAATAATAAAGTACGTGAATATACAATAATCAATCACTTATTTCCAAAACATCATATTGGGATATATGAAGTCACAAATCAGATTACGAAGTTTAATTCCATCACGAAATCACCGAAAGTCATTTCATACACTATGATATATGAAGGCAGAAAAAAAAAAGACTTAATAGGTTATTTTTATTATGCGTGTTAAATTATGCATCTGTAATTATTATTCATATCTTAAATTACATGGTTGATAAAGTCAGTGTCACAAAATCTTCCACTTTAAGAATATAATTCAACATTATTAAGAATCACTCAATTCTGACTTTTTTTTTCAAACATAATTTTTATAACCTCTTGAAAACAAATTATTAAGCCATTAGTATTTTCTTAACGATAAAAGTATGCTAATGGCTTAACTGGAATAAGGAGTTATATAACATAATTTTCTCTCTTTCATTGAAGTAATAAAAATGAGCAAGGGAGATTGGAATGCAATTAAAATTTGAAATTATTAATATATATGTCTATCGATAACACTTTAAATAAAATATTGCTATTTTATGAGAATAAAATAATTGTTTCTTAAGAGAGGAATGACCTTCGGCTTTATTATCCACATATTTATATTTATTATGAGATAATCGAAGGCAAATAAATTGATTAGATATACCAACATAAATTAAAAAATTTCAAGATTCTTACCACAAAAATGAAGTATTCCGAGAACTAGTGGAAATTTTTGAGAATTAGTGGAAATATTTTCTCATTTGGAGAACAGCCAAATATTTTTTCCCTAAGAATTTAATCTACTTCCGAAAGTGATCATAAATTTTTAAGTTATGGAGAAATAAGTTTCTGATTTTAAAGATAATAAATACTTGAAAATGTTAGTTTTAATCAAATAAACTTTTTATTTGTTATATATTTATTAATACCAAGAAAGAATTTTTTAATTTGACAGTGACTTCACCCGTTTGAGTTTTTCTTTCAAAATATAAGACGTATAATTTGGCTTTAAAAAAATTAAATGTGGTTTATTTTTGTGCTATTGAAGTAAAACCATTGGTTTCATTAAAATTCCAAATATTCACATCACTGTTTTTACTTTTTTTAAATGTTAGAATAATAAGAAATAAAGAAAATCTTTTGTATACATTATTTTGTGACCATCTATAAATCAGAATAACGGATACCTTCTCTTATACGTCTCATTTAATTTCAAATTAGATGTTAACAGAATAAATAAAATTCTAGAGCTTTCTGTATCAAACACGCAAATAAAGTAACTTATATATTTTGTTTAATTTCTGTTGATAATTTTCTTTAATGTTTAAAACTTTTTTAATTTTACAAATAAAAAGTGCTTTATTACATCAATTAAATAAGTACTTTATTTCTTCTCTTTGTTTAATGCATTTCATAATAAGCGATTTTTAATAATCTTTTGTTTTCACCTTCGCAACTAGATGGCGCCACTCGTAAGAAATCAAAATTTAACAAAAAATAACAACAATTATTTAAAAAATATTAAAATATAAAATTTAATTTTTTATTTTATACTAAAATCTTTATTTAAAACACTAAAATATTTTATTTGTGCTAGAGCATTCAATTCTATGAATTCTAAAAATAAATCAACTAAGACAGGAAGTAAAAATGACATTTATAAAATTTCGTTTAAAAAACATGAAAATAAATCAAACAGAAAACCGGTTACGAGAAATCTTTAAGTAAATCTAATATTCTGAGTCACGACTCTTCACGACTCACCAATTGTAAGTAATAGTGATGCCATCCAAATAAACAAATTGTGACAAGAAACCTTAACTATCGCTGATATTTAACCTCTTAACTGGTTTTTTCCTTACTATCTAATAAAATGACACCTTCTATTTTGGGAATATTTTCTTATTTTGATTCAAATGGAAATCCATCGAATACTTGTTTTATCTACGTATTCGAAGTCATTTTACTATTGAGTTGTAATTGTTATGAATCACTTTTTTTTGTTTACAACTATCAAAATTCGATAATCGATGCATACGGCGTGCGGGCAAACCGGTTAAGGGGTTAAACACTTCACTGGAGCAATACATTATTTCCTTTATTCTTCGATATTTCCATTCATTCAACCAATGATATTCTTGGAATATAAAAGAAATATGAATTTGAACAAAACTAGCTTTTGATCTATAAATACAAGCACAGGAAGATGAAACACAAAGTTCTGGGGACCTCCATTCCCTCAAAACCTCTCAAATAAACCCCCAACATGTAAGGGGTCCAGCATCAATTTCACGCAACGTCCACCTTCCAATGTATCTTCATCATAATAAATCCATTCTTCTTCTCCTCCAGGTGCAGCAGCAGAAGTAGACTTCTGAACGGCATAAGCGATGGGCCCTCCACAGCACAATAGACCTACCTACCTACACTTTATGACTGTATAAACGCCCCTGCGTATCGAGGGAGGTTTCTGACCCACTGCTACCAAAGAAAATAACCTCCCAAAATATAAAGAAAAGAAAGAAAGCTCAGTCTTGGCCTGCGGATATTAATGGATTTTGGAGTGGACCGAGCCTCTGGCTGTCTGCAATGATGGATGGGGCAAAGGCCGAGTTAAATCTTCGTCAAGAGTGTGTGTGTGTGGGGGGGGTGATGCCACACCGTATTAGAAGAGGAGGTGTAAGTGATCGCTAAGTTGGCTTTTTTAGGAGCCCCATTTATTTAAAAATGTTGGTGAAAAAAGGCATTTGCACCAGGATTTACGTTTATTTCTTATTAACTAGTCAGTTGATGTGTAATGGATAGAATAGTGTTGTTCACTGAGTGATAAATTGAATGATTAGAGTGAATTCAAGGTGTAAATATAAATATTATGCATACTTTATGTTTTACAGTGCATTTTGGGATAGTATATTTGATGGATGTCATTTGATGTGTCATAAACTAAGAAATGGTAATCCGGCGGAACATGTTTATCAAGACCTGAAATTCAACCTCCTTCCCAGAAAATAATAACTTTCAAAGAATACAATATCTTTAAAATTCTAAGTACTACGCATTATGATGATGGTTTGGTGTGTACCAAAAGTTGCTTTACACTTTTCATAAAAAGTCCATAACTAAAATAAAAAATATATAGTTTAAATACCTGTCATTCAAAAAGTCGGTACAAAAATTAAAGGAGCAAGTATGAAACGAAAATGTGGAAAAAATCTGTATTGGTTCAAGAAGAAGAATAACAGTATCATATTTAAACCTAATAAGTAAATAATAAAATTTACAAAAAATAGACAATTTAATAGGAAAAAAAATAAAAGAAAAGAATTTGAAAAAAATGTGATAAATGTAAATAAAAGAAAAAAATTAAAAATGAACATAAAGAAAATAATCGTATACATTGACTCAGTCAAAGGCAGAGTCCATAATATAGTACTATATATAAGTTTTTACATTTAAATATTTTTAATATTATTTTAAATTCTTATATTATCTCTTATACAAATAAATTGCATCAAATATAAATTATATTTATTGAAATAGGAATAAATATAAGAATACATAAATTTATTTAGCTTTAAAATGATCATGATCTATTTAAAAATAACTGCTATAATATCAAGACTTGTAGCTCCATATTCTTTGACGTTAATACTCCGTAATTAGTGTGTTTAATTTGATTTCCTAATTTATGATTCAACATAAAAATATACTAAGGTTATTGTGGACAGATACTTTGTTTAAACTTTGATTAATTTTAAGAATTACAGCTGAAATAACATCCTTTTACCATCTCTTTTCTAGCCAAAACAGATGGAGAATATTTGATATCAAAAAATTCAACGAGGCATGATGGGTCTGCCGTAGAATCAGGTCTCAAATTTGCGATTAACAAATCCATATTTGAAACTGTCTTCATATATTTACTAAACACAGATACAAAGTTCAATAGCATAATGATGAGGAGAAAAAAGAAGGTACTTAGTTATTTTAAAAAACAGATGTTTTTACTATATTTAAAAAACAAAATATGCAAGTCAAAAAATGTATTTGCACTTGCTGTCACTTATCCCCTCTATATCAAAGATCTGGACAGCTTTCGTTATCATGATTCATTGTCTCTTCCAAAAACTCTATAATCCATTTGGAAATATTATACAAAATTTTTTTAGTTGTGATTTATTATGGCGCTTGTCATGGGCCTACTCACTGAAGCAGTCAGAGATTTAAGCCTAATCAACGTTTTTGGTTTTGTAGTAGCGCAACTAGGGCAAAGAATACGACTTTTGTTATACACTCATCACATTCATTCGCACGGCCCCTTTTTCACAGAGGGACATATTCACACACAGATTGAACACAGAAAAGAAAATCACAGATAGAACACAGAAGAACAGCCATGCCCAAACCCGGGATGACCAGATCACGGGGAAGTCGCTTTACCCCTATACCAGGACGCCGGCAGATTATTAAAGAAGCACTGTTTAAGTTCATTTTTTTAACTTCCCAGGTAGCACATCCACATATTGTACAATATTGTGCGATATTATATAATATTAAACAATATTCCACAATATTAATCAATATTACGAATATTGATCAATATTGTACAATATTTGTATGCTGCTAGGGTTTTCTTTACATAGAGAAATTCACATTGGTTAATCAATAAGTCAAATACAAGAGATCTAAAGGTAAGAAAGTGATTCGTATTACAGATATCCTGACTCAAAGTAGTAGATTTTTCTTCTATTTTCTAAAGTTAAATATGATGAGGCAAAAAAGAATTTCATCGAAGCTATGCTAAAGATTTAACATCATGTTTGACAACAAAAATGCATTTTTCAACATCTACGATGTTTTATTCCCTTTCAAATCAAATCAAATTTTCGATTTGTAGGAGATGGAAAAAACATTTCAGCTTGATACCACAAGCATTCTCTCTTTTTTTCACTTGCATGAACTTCGCCATCACTTGGATAGAACCTGACCCCCTCCTCCAAACAATGCCCTTCCCTAACTGAAACCGTCAAGTCTAACGACAGATCTTCAGACTGCTACCGGAACGAAAAATATTGGCGGAAATGGACGCCGTAAATAAAAAGACTTGCGCCAATTGAGAAGGACACTCGATAGAACCCTCCCTTAAATAACTCGATTGGCATTCTTTTTTGAAAAAGAAAGGGAAAAAGAAACCGATGCCCTGAAAATATAAATTTGTTGTGCTTTCGCCCTTTGTGAAAAGAAAAGGCTACTTTTGTAGTTGGTCAGCACTTCTCTTTTCCTGCTTCCTCCTCGGAGTTTCTTTTGGGCTGTAGACGTACAGGGAGTTGGGGTTTTGTAGTGGTAATAATAAAGAAGAAGATAAAGGAAGTGCGAGGAGAGGAGATGTATTCGAATCCTGCCTGAATCGATGGAAATATCGCTGCGTCGTCGATTTTGAGGGAAAGAAGAAATTGGATTATTATTACAGAATGAATTTTTTATCGCTGGTATCTGGATGGATGGAATAAAAAGATATTTACCGATAGAAAACCAGCAACGATGTTATTTCTTCTAATCAGAAATGCATAACAGCATTAAATCTTATTGGAATATACGAATTTCGCTTGGATGTAAACGAAAATTATTTATGATACAAATGTAACGCACATATATAATAATTATTCATATACTATCACATTTTATTAACTATGCAAAGTAATAATATTACTAATTTTAATTTTCAATTAAAGTAAATGCAATACTTGAGCTTCACACCAAGTACGAAATGTCAAGTGATCCGTGCGAGCAAGTAGAATATTATGTAATACTTATATACTCAAAAACACCAATTACACATTAGTGGGGTAAGTCATACCAGACTCTCTGTCTCACCCGTAAATACACGGAATAAACCATAAAGCTGAATGACTCTACCATCGCAACAGCAGCACTGACAGAAACTGTTGTTGAATCCTAAAGGCCATCGACAGCCACGGTACAACCCTTCCTAAAGGAAGTACATCCCATCATTGCATGTGAGGAGCCTAACCCTCATCTATTAGTGTTGTGAACCTATTTCTAGGGTTGTGAAATCTAACCACATTGCTGGACGCATCTCATCCTCATTTCATTTGAGGTGTCACCCGGGGGGGGGAACATTAGTGAGGTAAAGCAACAATCACTTATTTAAATACATATTTTTACCTCAAGGCGATGATCGGTTGGAAAGGCAGAAATATCGAAGAGCAATTCAATTCTTAACCTATTCTTAAGTATATATGTGTGTGTCTTCTTACTGCTCATTCACACAATAACAAAGGAAGGAAATGTTGATCTTTGGGCAAAAAGAAACAGAATCGTACCTGCTCCAAAAGTTGTCGGAAGAAAAGAAATGCCAGTACAATGCCGTAACTAGTTTTGAGGAAACAAACTGCTTAGTGAAACTCTGTTTGCTTTGATTCAACTCATGCAATTGCTTTTAGTATATGTACACCACATACCACCTTAAAGTAAAGATAATACAATATATACATTTCTACCTCTTTCAATTTACAGAATGAATTCAAACTTGGAAACAAATTTCAGATAAGAGTTATCAAGTTCATAATTTGAGCTTATGAGTTATCAAGTTCATAGAGTTAATACGCTGACTTGCCTGAGCATTACAAATAATATGTAACTGTACCATAACATCTATCGTAATAGATGACCACTTATCTGTTATAATTAAGAGAAAGCACCGAATGGGGTATCTAACCATATAGATGGCCAGAATATTAGGTGTAAGTCATGGTAACGCAAGTGTTAAACAAATGTAAACAAATATAAGTAGAATTATGAATTGATTTTGGTCTAATTTAGGTATATATATATATATATATCCATAATGTTCGAGCTAAGACCATCCATTAAACAAATTCTTTCGCAAATCTGGCTCAACTGTTTATGGGATATGTTCAGATATGAATCATGTTACTCATGAATATAAAGATAATTAATCCATTAACGTATTCTGTACAAAATTCGAAAATAAGCTACAATTTTTATAATAAAACTACATAATGCCTTAGTGACCAATATATGTCCAGGCACTCGCTAGGGAGGTACCATGAAGTCAAAAATTAAAACGTTTATACTTGTTTTTTTAGAATTAAATATGATAAGGTGGGGTTAAAAATACACTTATATTCTTTATACTATTAACCATTGATAAAGCTCTGATTAAAAAAGCAAAATTATTTAAAAAACTAAATCTGCTATTTCAAATTTCATGTTATCATGTGAGAATATTATTACTTTTAAGACATTGTTTTCTTTAGGTATATGAATGGAATTCACATTTCTTTAAGGAAAAGAAAAATGTCTAGGAGGTATCTTTAGAAAAAAAAATTGGCAGATAATACTTCGTTGGATAACTCATTCGTTTATTATTCGTTCTTTTATCAGGTTTATATACAAATTTCGAACGGCTGACAGATTTCTTTGATATAAAAAAATCCATTCATTTTTCTGTATTGACTATTCACTTCAAAAACTGTTATCTTAATGAAATAAAGTAAGTTAATATTTACTTATTATTCCTCAATTCTTTCTTTTAAGACTTGAATTTCCTTCTTACCGAATATTTCGGAAAAATTACAGCTAATCCCACATAAGGAATGAATGGATTATGCTGGATATATAATTTCTAAGACGTCTTTTACGTGAGGATTAACAGAGGTATATACCTTAAATTCCCATTTCTTTAAGGAAACGAATATGGCTACAAGGTATCTTTAGAGAAAAAAAAGGCAGATAATACTTCGTTGGATAACTCATTCGTATTCCAAATTAGATCTTCTTCCACCAGAAAGTCTGCAAATTTCAAACAGACGGCAAGTTTCCTTGATATAATAAGACTTCTCCAAAGTAGACCGTGGAAGATTTGAAGAAGAAAAAAGTGAAAGCCACCGTTTCTAGCAAAGCGAAATTAGTCAATTGCTCTTTTTCTTCAACTTCCCCTTCAACAATTCCGAGTCTTTTTCCCTTTGTAGATATCTTGGTTTCTTTTTCTCTTTCTTGGGTGCACCTTTCACAGAGGAGAACTCTCCTTCATTTCTTTTTCTTTCCATTTCTATTTCTTTCTCCTTTTTACTTTACTTTGTAACGAAGTTTGACCTTGTTAAGGGAGTAGAAAGAAATGGTTCCAAGCGAACGAGACGAGAGGCAATAAAAGATGACGGGACTAAGAATCTGGAGGCTTTAAAGAAATTGCCACTGAACAAGGAGAGGACAGAGGTGTTAACAAGAATGCCACATGTAGTCATGAAACTTTTATTCGGTGAGGTGGTTGGAATAAAATATTTGTGAAAGTAGTTTATAAATTTGTTCCTAACCTTCAAACGAGTGAGTCAAAATGAAAAGTAAATGCCTTCTTTCAGCATTATATAATTTTTTTTTCGCTTGGTTTCTGAGAAGATTGAAAAGAAACTCGGAAGATATTTTCATTGATTCTTGTTATGCAATTTTCTACAAAACGGTGTTACTAAATATGTTTGTTCTTTTCGAATATTACCTATGTGCAAAAACCAAATGTACTAAAGCTCTGTAGTTAATTTTACTAAATAAAGGTCTTCCAAACATATTTTTCTTTAATGCGGTTATTAAATGTGAGGAGTTTCATATTTTAACCAAATTTGGTACATGACTGTAATTTTTGTAATGAACTCGTACCCAAAATTTCATATATCAACTTTCTTGCGTTTTTAAGTAATATTAATAATATAGTGATGCTTAAATCTTAAACATAATAATGAGAAAAAGATCAATATGTTAATCACCAAATTTTATTTCTTCTTGGGACATAGAGGTAAGACTAACTGAAAAATTAGTCAACTTCTTTTGGCGATATTCCATTTTCTTCTTTTATATCTTATAAATGAAACAAAAATTGTTCTTCTTCGATTACTATAAAATTCAAAACATGAAATGTGTCATAAAGTTGAAATAATTTCAGTAATTACGATACTTTATCTGTGTTACTTTGCTAAAAATTCAAAAATTATTGTCTGAAGCTTTTTGTTAGCTTTCCGTTTTTGTTTTTTTTCTGTTCAATGAAAAATTAACTTTCCTTTAAACATACGCAATTAAATATCTTTGATTCCGTCATAACTAGGGAAGTGGTGGGCTTGAAGAAAGGTGCCCACTATCTAATCAGGCTATTCTAAGATCCATAAATGATTCCAAATTAAAGTGTTGAGGATGCGTAAGTTAGGACCGAACTCGCAATGTTCTGGTTTGTAGCCGAGTAACATAACCACTAAACAAAGGTAATTACGTGTGTACGGTAAAGATTACATGAGGCTTTCAGCACAGTGAGTCTGTGGTGAGACGAACGATGCCTTTTGTACCAAGCGTATGGCAGGTGAGTGAGTTGCTGTTGGTGAGGTTGAATGTTGTTTCTAATGTACCTGATGACTCCTGTTGCCAAAAGAAGTCGCCACAACAGCTGGATGAATGTTGCATATTCTAAGTATATCCCAATGTTGAAGATGTGTAGGTAAGAAACGAACTCGTAACATTAGTATTTGTAGACGAGTAACATGTCATTATATAAATGCAATTACGTGTGTAAGGTAGATATAATCTGGTTTATGAGGCTTTCAACATAAGAGCATCATATATGCAGATCTAGCAAATGATAATTTTCTAGATCTGCAAATATCCTTCTGTTGATGTAAAGAGGGTACATAAAGACAGGATTAATGGAACATATACTGTTTTCTACTACTAAACACACAACCCTAATTTTGACGGGAAAGACCACGGGCCTCAATGTCTCATGTTCAGGTTCAAATATTCTTCTGTTGGTGTGACGTGCGAGCCTGAGATGAGGATTAGTGGCACAGATGCTGCCCTCTACTACTAATCACACATTCCTATTTATTATAGGGAGATAAGCCTAACCAAAAATCTCACGTTAAAGTTCAAATATTGAAACCTAAGGAAAAGGTTAGTGGCTCAGATGCTGTCCTCTGTTATTAATTCCTACTTATGACTTGGGAAATACACTTGGCTGAAAATGTTACATCGGAGTTGAAATATCATTCTGCTGGTGCAACGTGGAAATCTAAAGAGAGGCTAGTGCCTCAGATGCGGTCCTCTCCCACTAATCACACATATCTCTAATTAGGACAAAAAATTCCTCATACCCAAAAAATCTCACATCGAGGTTCAAATATCTTTTTGCTTGTGCGACAGGGAAGTCTTTGGATAAGATTATTGGCTAAGATTCCCTCCTCTACTTCTAATCACACATGCCTAATTATGATAGGGAAATAAGTCATCCTGAAAATCCTTCAGCGTGCGTGAAATAACCTTCTGTTGCTGTGATTTGAAAGACTGAAGAGAAGAATAGTGTCTCATTAACTATCTTCTACTAACAATCACACTATCATGATTGTGATAGGTAGGTCCGTCTGTCTGAAAAAAAATCCCAGCATAACCATAAAACGAGACGCAAATGCATATAATGATAAGTGAATTGGAAACATTTATATATGTTTTACTTTAACTTCAATTTTATTGTGTTTGCAGTTAACCGTGGATTTCCCAAAATGATAGCGTCTTTTTCGTGTTCAGGGACTCCCGGGTTCAAGTTCCTGTTCGTGCATGGTTGTTCCTCTGTGTGTTATCTGTGAGATGTATGACTGTGACCCCCTGTAAAAAGGGGTTGTGTAAGCAAGTGTGATGAGTGTGGAACTAAGTCGTATTCTTGGCCCTATTTGGCGCTACTTCAAAATCAAGAGACGCTCCTTTCGGCTTAAATCTGCGGCTGTATAAGCAGGGATTTTGCCTATGGCAAGTGCCATAAGTAACAACAACAACAGCAACAAAATGATAGAATGCAAATAAGTCCAGAGGATCACAAGTGCTAAATGGATTTTTTTATAATTTATCTTATTCTCTATATTCGCATAAATATATAAATTATTGCAAGTTTTTGTTGACCTAAAATGTTTGTCATGACAAACTAAACCAACAAAATTCAGGAAAAAAAGTGAAGAAAAGCAACCCGAAGAGCTTATCACTCACCCATAATTTCGTATTGTTCCTTTACACACCACTCCATTTGCTCTGACATAGGGTCTTCATTAATTAATGATAAGTTATTACTTAACCACTGAACTGCTCTACAGATCCAATTTATCCACGTGAATGTCATTTAATTCTGATATCTAGATAACCACCATGCAAGAAAAGGGGGACGCAATTACGGACCTCCTACTTAAACCGTCTTTCAACCCACTAAAAGGGATTAGTAAATTTCTCCAGAAAATTATTAGAAAAGACAAGAAATGGAATTCAGGGGCCCTAAGTCGGTGCGCCTCGGAGCGGATGTAATATCTTCCCGGTGATGAACAAATCGTATAATCTCTCGCGAAAAGAGTCCAGGGGATTATGGACAGCATCGACTTGTCTTCGAAAGATACGACGGAGGAGGCGGTTTCGGAAATATAAGTTAGGCTGAAGTGTAGTTCGAATTTATATTTTGAGCGTTGACTTTCAGCTTGTGGTTGTTGGCATTTTCGGATTAGTTCTAGAAGCTAAAAAATTATTTTTTGAAGAGCGTATGTATTTATATAACTCACTTTGGGGTAACGGATTCTTATTTCTGGAAGATTAAGACAAAGTTTGGGCTGCGTAACTTTATTTTTTAAAAATAAAGTATGAAAGTGAAGATGATTTTAATATACACATCAATTCTTTTGATTTATTGGTGACGACTGTGTGTGTGGTGGCTGGCACACGTTAAATCTACCGAGTTCACAAAGCACATGCGAAGAGTAATACCACTAAGGGGGGGGGGGGGTACTGGATCCGAAGGTTATCGTTCTCTTTTCCAGATCTAAATTACGACTTGTGGATGAATGAATGAAATGCCTGAATGATGTCCGGCCCGTAAAAAGGGTTTGTGAGACATGTGAGCCAGAAGTCAAACTTCTAGCATCGGGTGTTCAGGAATCCATATCCACAGAAGCTACCCCCGGTGGCACCTCGTAATTGAAGATGAGATGCTTCCGGTATGGTGTTTGGATCTCGCCAACCCGGTGGGTACACTAATTGGTGGGGGGTTAGATTCTTCCCATCGATGACGGGACGTACTTCCTTCTGGGAGGGTTGTACCGTGTCCGGTGATGGCCACTGAGACTCAACTACAGTTTCCTCTAATAGTTGTTGCGGTGGTCTTATGGTTAATCTGTGTGCCTTCGTGGCGGTTCGGAGAGTCTGTTCTACGACTTACCCACAGAAGCTACTGTACCGCCCCCCCTCCATTAAAAAGCAGAACACGAGAACAAAAATATTAATGATGTCATTCAAGCAATAGAAAACCATTCCTTATGAGTCATTTTCAGATTAGATTTTTCAGTGTTTTTATACATATTATTAATAAGCCCGCATTTTCTGTCAACTCTAAATTCGCCCATATTACGATTGTAACTTCAATAATTTTATTATTTAATTTAGAATATGCATCTACTTACCACCCCTTATGAGGCATTTCCAGAAGATTTTAGATTTTTCAGTATTTATATACATATTATTAATAAGCCCGCATTTTCTATCAACTATTAATCCGCCTAAAATACGATTGTACCTTGAATAATGTTATTATTTAATTCAGAATATTCATCTACTTAATCTTAAATTTATTTTTGCATTTCAATTCATGTTATTCAACAATAGTAGGATAACTATTCATATGTTTCATTGGAAGGTAGGGCATGGAATAGATATCTCTCTAACGAAAATCAGAAAATAATTAAATAATTTATAGCTTTAAACTTTTATATGAACTAATTAATTTGTGATAAGAAAAACACTACGTATTGAGCAGTATACAAAAATTTTCATTACGGTTTTTTTTATGTTTTTCGCCTATTTATAACATTCTTTTTTGATTGAACATTTTCTATAACATTTTATTTGAAAGCCTTGTTTTCTAATCTTTAATAAAACGTGTTAATTTTATGTCTACAATAAACAGAAATGAAATTAAAGCAATTTCAATAAAATCTCACAGATGAAAAATGGAGAAATGAATAATGCTGTAAATAAGACTTTTTCCCATTATTTTATTTTTGTTATTTTAATTTGTTTTTCTATTTCCTTTTTTTACAATATATTACTCGTTATTTTGGAATGTTCGCAGTATGAATCTCTTTATTTTTGAAAGCATTGTTGCAGATTTAGAAAAATCCAAATTACTAAAATATTTTGATTTCCCAATGATGTTATAATTACTGATAAAGAACGTATGTAAAACATTTAAATCATAATTATGATAAAAAGTATGTGAAAACTTTCTCCAAGTCAGCTAACATGCATTTTCAAATAAAACTACAGAAGAAATATTCAAAATTCCTGATGCAACTGCTTTTGCAGATCATATTAAATATAGATCACATTAAAAAATTGATAAAGAAAAAGAAACGGAATTGATCATTCTAAAAATGAGCTACGCTTGTGAAAAAGAAGAAATAATCAATGAATCTGTTGCAAGTGAAGGTCGCGGTACGAACCTGCGACGTTTGAGCCAGT
>JAOUZG010018352.1:635992-651077 GCA_026289955.1 Argiope argentata | reverse complement strand
AGCAAAAGGGACCCTTCAGCTCGAAGGATATTATCTAGCTTATAAGGGTGACGCTACAAATCTAAAAGATTTTGAAGAATTCCTTTTTCCTCACATTTAAAATTGAAAGATACTGATGAAAATGAAATATGCTGTGCATATTTCAATATATCACACATGAACATAATTAGTTTAACGGCCAAACACCACGTGCTCGAGCAAGTTAAATTATATTTTGATTCATTTTAATGGTTTCGTGGAATAAGTCACTTTGATATTGTCAACTATGCAAAAAACTTTGTCTCGCATTCATTGTTTAAAAAATATCCCATTTCCTGTTTATTTCCTTACATATAATTACGTGCTCAAAATAGCATTTTTCTATGCTTTATTTTCTGTAGTCATAAACACTTTTTTTTAATCAGAGCAGTTTTTTTAATTGTAATTCCTAAAATTCACAAGGACTTTGTTACACCAAATCTTTTATTACAGTTCAAGCAACAATGATTATATATACTGAAAGCATCAATGATTATATATATATATATATATATATATATATATATATATTGAACGCCTTAATGATTATATTTATATTGAAATCCTGAATCATTATATATACCGAAAGCATCAATGATAATATATGCTGAAAAATATACCCTTCCCGATTGAGGGAATCACTTATTTTTGTTTGAGGGAATTGGACAAAATATCAAATTTAGGGAAAAAACTTTCCTAAAATATTTTTTTAAAAGTAGTGGGATTATAAAATACTTTTGTACGATATATTAAATATAATTTGAAATATTTAAAAATATAGCTGCAAATATTCTTATTTAAAAAAAAGGACTCTGATCATAGTCGTATATTTTAGAAGCTTTAGTAATTTTTCTCAAATATTTAAAAAACAATGGAATTATAAAACATTTTTGTACAGGATATTAAGTTTTTTCATAAACAGAACTTAGAAAAATATAAAAAATAATAATTCAGATATCATTATTTTTAAAAAAAGCCTCCAACCATAGTTAGATAAGGTTGGGTTTTTTTCCTCAAAAATATAACTTGAAAAATATAAAAAAAGAAACATTACTCCAAGTATTGTAATTAAAAAAATGCCTCTGATTGTAGTTGCATACTTTAAAAGCTCTCATGGTTGTTATTTTTTTCAAGCATTTCAAAACCATATTTAATTAATTTTTTTCACGCAATGAATCGCATAAACGGATTTATAATTCTAATGTGATGGGATTTATTTTTTAGTAGTTTTTTTTATACCAGATTACTTTTTTTAGTCTAAGCTCTTACCATTTTTTAAAATGATCTTTTTTTTAAAAAAAAAATTATATTTTTTTATTCTATATACAGAGTGTCCAATCTAATTGTTGTTTAATTGTTAATTTCTAATTTGATAGAAACAAAAAATATTTCCAGCCAATGAAATTGTTTAAATGACGCTAATAATCGCATTTTATGTTATTTGAATCAATAAATGAGCAGCTGGTAAAAAAGTTAAGAAATTTAATTTTTTTTAAGTCGTGGAGTTTTAATGATTTTGCAATGAATACTTTTACTACCCAAGCATTAAAAAATACAATTTTAGCCATTTTTTTGCAACCAAAATTGAGTAAGTGTGAAAAATTGAGTGACAAAGCAATGAAAATCATTATTTCTGGAGATTTAATAATATTTTAGTAGTCACTTTTAAGAAGATCTGCCAATCATGTATTACTCGCGTTTATTGAACTAAAATGACGAAATTCAAGGAATCATAACTCGATCAGTTTGTAGTTGCAAATGATAGGAATTTTTTTATCGTACTAAAAAGACAAAATTAGTTTGTTAAATATGAATAATTGAACTTGGGGACTATATAAAAATTTAGATTTTGTCAATTAGTGACGATTTTGCAATTAGTTGATATCTCATCACATATTTTTCTCTTAAGAAGCCCATCTGCGACCTGGAATGAATCTAGTTGATCAACGTTTCGGAAAACAAAGCAATCAAAATTAGAAATCTTGTGAGGTTTTTGCATTATAATCAAAATTTGATCTTCACAGACCCAAATCCCAAATAAATTTTTTTCGCTTTCCTCAATAAAACTACAAGAAATATTAATTTTATCAAAATTCTCACACTTACACTCACTAAAAACATTCTTTTTTTATTCTTATTATTGAATGACCTATAATTAAATATGCTTTCATTTTGTGTACTGTAATGTATACTTTGTGTACTTGTGTACTTTCATTTGCAAAATTACAAATTTTCCTTCCTCTTGATAGATCTTTCCACATATATTCATATAACTGACGGATAATCCTATAGATTTTAAGTTCAGGGAAATTCTTTGGCGAAAAGAAAAAAAATCAATGACAATGAAATTCGGAATATTTCTCCTGTGCGTTTCTTATATATTTCAATAGACTTCTCGAAAAATAATTTAAAATAAAGATTAAAATGAAATCTGCTATGCATATTTCAATGTATCATGTCAGAACATAATTTCTTGAACGGCCAAGCACTAAGTGCTCGTACGAGTTAAATTATATTTCTATTCATTCTAATGGTTTCATCGAATGAGTCACTTTAGTATTGCATACGATCCAAAACAAAAAAAAAAAAACTTTGTCCCGCATTGATTGTTTAAAAAATATCGCATTTCCTATTTATTTCATTTCATATAATCACGTGCTCAAAATGACATTTATTATTTGCTGTAATCATTAATTTATTTTTTTTACATCAGAGCTTTTGTAAATGCAATGGTAACGCGTTATTAAAAACTGATTTTTTTTAAGATGTTCGTGTGGATAATAAAATTCTAATTTTTCGTCTAAGGATTAAAGTTTTTATTTTTCGCCTACGGATTTTGTCGACGTCAAAAACCTCACCCTCAAAGCAACATCATGTTCTGGCATGGTAAAAAGTCAAGTAATTATTTTAGCTAAGTATTGATTTCTTTTGATAAATTTGATTAAAAATTTGGTAAAATTTTTAACCATTTGAGTATAAGTATTATTTGTCAAAATTCATTCATCGGTTATGTTGCGTGTCTGTATATAGTGTACTCACATACAATACATTTCCGGCCGATAAATGAGTTTTGATCTGAAATTTGATGGTGATACAATTTTAGTTTGAAGGTTCTCTGCATAAATTTAGTTTGTTCCATATGCCACGTTCTCGTGTATATCTACGAAGAACAGATTTAAGAACAAAAAAAAAACAACAGATTTAAGAACAAAAAAAATTAAATGAAATCTATGATCACAAATTTTAAGTTACCATTATTATTTTAAGTCATCATTTGTTTTAATTAATTTAAGTCATTAACCAATTTAAATAACCAAGAGTCTTCTCTATCCCCCTTCTTTCTCTCTGTGTGTATATATTGTAACTGTGTGTAAAACATTTCATTTTTAATTTTTCTAGCTGGTAAATTAAGTTTCGGTGCACGAGCAATTTTTGAGATTGGGGAAAAAAAACTCATCGTTTTTTCTAAATATTGATGTTAGTCTCGTTATTATTTCAAGCCCGTTTAAACTGGTTAATAATTTAAATTAATTAAAACAATTTGTAACAATTCAATGAATGAATACTTTGGAAATCAATTTGTAACTTTAGTTGGCGATAAATCGCTAAAAAAAACATCTGAATATTTTTGAAATAACCCAAAAGCGATAAAATGCCAAATGTGACAACCTAATACATTATTTTCTAACACAAAAGAGATATATTGATGCTTCAAAAGAGATAAATCGCCAATTTGTTGCCTACGCATTTTGAGGCTTTAACTCTTCCCCCCCCCCCTAAATCAGGAGGACATCATTTTCTAACATGATAAAACACTCTTCAGGGTTGAAAGTAATCTAAAACGTATAGATTCACCAATATCTAATTATAGTATTTTTTGTTTGTTACAATGTTTTCTATTGGCGCTTTATTTCTGTAAAGATATAAATAAAAAACTAGCCAAGTTATGCTTCTTCTTTACACATACCTCGCAAAGAACGATGCAGCGGCTGACGGCTGAGTGACCCCAAAGGGTGCGTTGCCACAAGGAGAACTGTAGGAAGTTCCCTGCAGCAAGGAATGCTGGGAGCATCCTCCGAAGGACAAGGAATGCGGAAAATGTTTGGCAGATGCCAACATCACGGCCCTCTCCCCGCTGGTCAGAGCAAAGTAAGGATCGCTGTGCTCGCTGTAACCGCTGGATGGGGATGTAAGGGGTGGAACGCGAGGCTGCTGGACCAGACGACCCACGGCAGCAGACGACTGTGAAGAGGAAGAGGTGCTGGGCATCCGGGCATGACTGGGGGGATGGTGATGGGCACTGTGCGGTTCGGCCGGAGCTGCGGTGTTCACCAGAGGCAAAGGAGGCATCTGTAAGACAATAAATAAATAAATAAAATCAGTCGAATAAAAAAAATAATATATTCAATGCATCTTACATTATGCTTACTAATTACACTAAACCAGGCATTCTTCGACCACAGGCCCCGACCCCAAATGGGGTCAAATATACTTGCAGGATATCCCACAGATCTATTTTATTTAACCATCATCCGCCTTCATTTTGTTTAGTCAACATCCGATGATAGATGTAATTCATAGCAAAAGCTGTAAAAGGTTACATCATTTCTGAGAAGACGATAAATTTAATTAGTATAACATTCCAGAACAACGCCATCTATCGAGCTTTTGAAAAACTGTCCCAATTAATATTGAAGTAGAGGCCCACCAACATTCGTAAAGGAAAGACGTCTGTCTTCACGAGTCAGTGAATCCCGCAAAGCTACGCGGTAAAATGTTTTCAGTCATAATGTTTTACTACTTCTAACGTCCTCCTACAGGAAATAATCTAAATTTCTGATTATTTAATATTTCCGTGTTTTAATTCTTTTTAACATTTCCCTTTAAATACTCCCCCTGTAAACTAAAAAAATATTCTTTTATTTTTTAAGGAAGTCTCTTCATCCTTGGTTTGCATTAATTTAATCTTGATTTAGAAACTAACCCATAAATATTTTTTGAAAACCTAGACATCGCGCCACTAATGCCCCGCAATCTGAAAAATCTAATTTTTGGAAGATTTATTTAGACCCCCGCATACCTATACATGTGAATTCCCGAATACTAAAAATCTATGTTTATGGAAAAAATTGGGAAAGTAAAGAAACTCAGTATGGACATTTATCTGGAATGAAAATATTAATGCTTTAGAAAAGCCCAATCAACCATTTTTTAATTGTGTTCTTATTTCATACAAATAAATGTTGTGTGTCCGCCCATTTTCTACTAATATCTGGAGATTTCAACTTTAACTACAACAATAAAGGATAAAAAAATAACAGCTAAAGCAAAGTTTTTTGATAACAGCTAATGAAAAGTTTTTTTATTATAATTTAATAACCATTACAGTTAAAAATAAAGATTAAAATGAAAACTGCTATGTATATTTCAATGTATCAGGTCAGAACATAATTTCTTCAATGGCCAAGCACCACGTGCTCGAGCAAGTTAAATTATATTTTTATTCATTTTAATGGTTTCATTGAATGAGTCATTTTAGTATTGCAAGCGATCCAAAAAAAGTTCGGTCTCGCATTTATTGTTAAAAAAAATCCAATTTCCTATTTATTTCATTTTACATAATCACGTGCTCAAAATGACATTTTTCTAGGTAATCAAAGCTTTTTGTAAATGCGATGGCAACGCGTAATTAAAAGCTGATTTTTTGAGAAGTTCGAACAGATAATGAAATTTCAATTTTTCGCATACGTTTTTTTTCGCCTGTGGATTACCTACCTCATTCCCAAAATAACGTCATGTTCTGACATGATAATAATTAAAAAAATATATACTATGCTCAAATACACGGATATAAACTTTCCATTTTTTAAAAAAACTTGTTCCTTTGATTTTACTTGACCAAACGGAGTTTGTACTTGGAGACTTGCAATGACACCATTATCATTGTCTGCCATAGTGTCATTATAATGGCGCGTATACTATCATCCTTTGATATTCGAGATTTTTTTGAAGTTCACGGGGAAATGTCATTTGAAGTTCTTGGATGTATTAAAGGATACTCCATTGCTTTTAGTAAAATGGCGTCTTAAGCATTGCTCTCCTACATTGTTAAAATGACACATTTATAGCAGGATGAAACACATTCCAAGTCATATGAACAGGACATTTAGCCAGAATTATTTAACATTTGATTTACTGAATAAAAAAACAACATATACTTTAATTTAAGATTCACAGTAGCTTGAAAGTTTATTTGATCACGAACGGATAGACACAACCATTATACGTTTGATGAAAGTCTATTCTAATAATATACAATATTTTCACAATAATTTTATGAAATAAGTTGATGATTATATACTTCTCTATCCAAATAAGTTTACTTTCAATTATTTAAACATCCTTTACGGTACATTAAAAATAAACCCTTCGAAACTACTGAAGCAAATACGAGAAAGTTAAGAATATTTTATTTGTTTGCTCACGTCTTTGTTATTTCGAAGCAAATTCGAACTGAATAATTGCCATAAAATAATGACTTATTTCTAATTATATTACACCGCTGTATCCGTCTTGGCGACACGCATAGAAGTCGAACGTACGAAAAACCAAAATTCCAAGCATTCTAATTCAGTTCATGGGTGGAAGCAATGAATTTTAATTAAGTTAATTTTGTTTAGAAATACATTATCTTATTACTGTCTGAGTTGTTGACAGAATTCGAAGGCGAAGAATCCAATTAAGAATTTGGAATTCAACCGACGTTTCGGATTATATCTGTTTCATTTGCATAAGAACATCCCAGTATAATGAAAATCGAATGTCAAGAAGTATTTATATGTTTCGGTGATTAAGAATCAATTTGACAACTGAAATAATAATAAGTCCAAAAATTTTAACAGTTCTTATTTTTATTGTTTTTTGCTAACAATTCTTCTTATTCGTTTAAATATTGCAATTATTTTATTTTCCGTTAGTCAGTTAGTACTTTATAACTTCTACAGACTGAGGGTAAAAACAAGCGTCATGGTTTCCTTTCATACACTTCAATCAGGCAGAAATTATCTTCGTTCCTACTAGCCAAATTATTTTCCATTTGATTTTAATATCTGTATCCTCGTCTAATGTATCATAAAAATAAGGGAACACGTAATATATGTATATCTTAAAACATTTTATATTTCAGCATATATTTGTTTCAAATTATTTTTCAAAGTTGGAAATCTTTGTAAACGGCTCATCTCACTATCTTATTATAAATGCTTCTAATTTCTGTAATTGTTTCTGTTTTTATTTACTGTAAATATTTTGCGTCTCAGTTGCCCTTAGGAGAATCATTCAACGGATATTTACTGTCTTTTAAGAGTTACAAATGCAATTGGTGAGTATAGATTCAAAATGCAGAAATTCGAATAAAACTTCTGAATGGATCTGGCTTTAATTTTGTTTAAGAATGCCAAAGAATATGAAAAGTTTATTTGCAGTGAATTAAATAATATATTAGCAAGCCAATTATTGATTCAAAAATAAATTGTATATAATTGCCTTCTATGATTCCAAGTGATATCCTTTACGGGATTACTTGCTTTTCTTCAGGACTTTCCTTAACGATTTTTTTTAAAACCAATATACGCTACAAGGGAAAAAAAGTACAAATGTTTATAAATGAATATCCCAACTTCGTTTTCTTTCCTTTTTGTAAGTCAACAAAGTAAAATTTTATTTTTTATGGGAGATTACAAATACTACCTGCAGGTTTAAATCAATGGAATTGGCGTCTTTATAAAATTACCAATCTTTGAAATGAGATGAGGAAATATAGTTAAGAAATACAGATTTTTGGAATTGTAAACATTCAGCTCTAAACATCAAACCCCCGAAACACCTATTGACCACTATAACGTTCTCTGGTTCCCACACTTGATAACTGACTATTTCCGGTCAGCTGGGTCATTAACTTTCCAATACCCCCACATTGTTAAGTGCCTCCAGACTGCAAATTTGGGAACTCTCGCCTAGTAGAAACATCTGTCAATTAGTTGAGACTAGCTAAAGAACCATATGTGCGTTTTTCGTCGTTTCAAGAAAAAAAATCGTATCTTTAAAAGGGAAGAGTGCCAAATCCTCCAGGTGTGAATCTTTATTTTATTCATTGGGAAGGGTCAGCTACGAGGGTTTCCACTTTCGACTGGAGACAATTCAGATTTTTCTGAACAGCTATTGGGTATAACAGGGAGCTCAAATGCACCAATGTGAAAATGGGAGACGGAGTTTTGACGGAAAATAAAAGGGGAGATTTTTTAAAGAGAGGAGTTCTTTGGAGATTTGTTGTTTTGATGGAGATGAGAAAAACTTGGTGTGATTTGGACTTCTGAGTTAAAGATGCACCCAATGGAGAACGGTGGATTCCTTGAGCTACACTTGTAGTTGTTTGATGTGCTAACAGCCTGTTAGCTTTTCTTGTGAGGTTGTTTCTCCAAAATTAATCGAGAAACTATTCATGCGTAACTGTCAATTATGATATAAATGTTATCAGTCTTTTTAACTTAGATGAGAACGAGTTGTTTTTATGTACATAAGGCTGTAAATAAAGAATCTGTGTTTAAACGCTACCCTCTTATTTGATTGGACAGAATCAAGTCATTACACCATGGATCCAGCATTTTCACTAAACCAATGGCAAGAACATTTCTTTAAAACATTTTTTTCTAAATTATTAATACCAAAATTTGATATAAAATTACAGTTACAATTAGAAGATAGGATTCTAAATTTAGTTCATTTAAGTTATTGCATTGATAAATTGCTGTGTTTGCATGCATGCGAAAGAACACAGCGACATGTGATCAGCTGTTGGTCTATTTTGGCTCAAAATTGTATATTTTAGATGCTGTCAACCAAGTTTCGTTGATTTCGTACTTTGCCTATAATAATTATCTCGCTCACTTGTACTGGAATAGTCAGAAATATATATTTTCTCTAAACGGATTTTCTTCTAAATTTGTAAGAGATCAGTACATTTTATCGTAATACCACATGCAAAATTCCAGTTATCCAGCTATAATTGCTTTTACTTATTGTATTCACAAATAGGCACGCAGAATGGCAAACAGACATATTGGTAAAAAAAAATCCAGTCTATGGAAGGATTGAAATATGGAGATTTAATAGAATCTTAGCTTTGATTTTTTTTCCTTTTTTGGTGATTACAATATTTTCTCTATAATTCACATTCAACAAAATAATAAAGGAAGGTTTCATATTTATAAATATAATAAACCATTTTTTAGTCTTCAATGTTTTGTAAAGAAATAATTATTTTCGAGCATAATCGTACGTCAAATAATCTTCTAATTTACGGGAATTATGCGATCTTCAATCTTCTCATTTATGATTGTGTCCATAATCATATTAAAATTAGATAGAATTCCATGGATTGATTCCAATCTATCACATCTTTTCAATCATTATCCGATATATTAGATATTCATAATTCTTTTTAATACTAATAATGCATCAAATAAAAATGCCTTCTAACCTACAACTTCGTCTAAAGCTATAGCAGAATTGAACAAAACTCCATAGATTCATGTCAAAATATTACAAATTTTCACTCATTACCCGATATACTACTTAATTATTTTCAATCATAATCATGCATCAAATAAATACGTCCTCCAAACAAGAGCTATGTCTAAAGTCCAACAAAAATTGAAGGTGAACCTCTTGAGTCTTACAAGAATTGAACATGAACTTCTTGATCCTTACAAGAATTTAATCAGAATCGTTGAATCAAATAAAAGTGTCCTATAATCTTCAGCTATGTCTGAAGTCCTCTATGACAAGAATTGAACTAAAGATATATTCACATATTTGCAATCATTATCCGATATATTAGAAATTCATAATTCTTTTCAATCATAATAATGCTTCCAATAAAAGCATCTTCTAACCTACAACTTTGTCTAAAGCCATAGTAGAATCGAACAAAAATATCCATGGATTCATTCGATATATTACATATTTTCAATTAAGCTGTAGATGCATCCCATACCCATAAACATTTCTTTTACTAGGTTAAATAAGAACGGATAACAAAGACTGATTTTTTTCTCTCCAGAGGAAACAAGGTTTGGCGTAACGTTTTTATACCGTGCCATTACAGCTTAAGCCAGCGATTGGAACCACTAACTTTCTCATGATGGGATAAGCAACCGAAAGGAAATAACGCGAGGCTTTCGATACGCGGAGATATTGCTTTCCTTACGGTTTTACGTTCGAGATGCTATTTTTATGGAGATGGCCACAAGGTATAGCATTCCTTTCGCCTGGGGCCCCCAGATACAATATTGGGACGATGCAGGGAAAAAAACATACTGGAAACACGACCAAGAAAAACTTTTCAAGGAAGAAATAGGGGGAAAAAATATTTCGCGATAGCGGTGGAGGGATACGTTTTCTTACATGATGCTGTTTTGTGAGGGAATACGAGGAAAAGGGGGATAAAATATATCGGAGGGATTCCCCTTTTTCGTTTCGACGAATAGAAATACAATCCGTTACAAATGAAGGTTTCTTTTTAAATAACTGTATATGATCGTGTTTATTTCCCGTCTGTATTTGTATTTTTCGGGTATGTGAGTATATAATTTCACAAACACCGGAATTTTGAATATTCTTCAGTTGTGAATATATATTTCACTAAATGACTTGTCACCCTGTCTACGTATCTGGTAAAATTTTGAAATTTTTATATAAAACACAATGAAAGCATTATTTAATATTTTCAAAAGTTTATTATGACTTAATCATTTAATTCTAAATCCAAATCTGATACTAAATAAAAGACGATATTTAATAACGAATTTGTGACAATTTATTACGATAGTTCGTAATAATTATATTGACGATTTTTGAAATAAATAAAAGTCATACAAAATAAAATAACATATAGTTAAAAGTTAATCTTTTGAAATCGTATTTTTAGTGCACTAACAAGTAAAAAATGAATCAAAAATTATAATATCAACCCAAAATTGGATATTTGAAAGGTCCCGAAGACAATGTAATAAAAAAGATTAAGCCACAGTAATTAGCATAAGAAACACAATTCCTTGATATAAAGATCATGAATCATAGGGTGAGAATACCATTGTAAGATAACAATTAATTCATAAACATTAAATGTAAAAAATTTCGATTAAGCTACCCTATTTATGCGAAATATCATAATTTAACGGCTTTTGCTTTCACTTTAAAAGTTTCTACTTAATTTTCTTAAAATTTCTAATAAGCTAATAAAACTTTATATTTTTTGCTTCCCTATTTTTAATACTATATTTTAAGCTCATTGTCCAGACTCTTTTTTTAGATTCAAAATTATATAAACGTTGGACTAAAGATTACATATGCTTCAATTACAGAAGTGCGTGACTTGTTTATACTTTTGAATTATTTAGATAAATGCATCAAAAATTTAAGAATTAATTAGAAATTTTTATGCACGGGAAAAGTTCAGGTCCTGCTCAGCTGTTGATGATATTTCAATAACAATCTATTGATGACTAAAGATGTACTTTAATATTCATTTTAAAATAAAACTTTTAAAAGATAGCTTGTAACTAAAAATAATCCAATATTTTATTTGATTATTCTTCACTACAATACAAGAAAATTAAAATCAATCATTTGATTCATCCGAATTTTCGAAAATTTAGATTAAAATCAATAATTTATCCCCATTATAAGTAAAAGCACTATAAATTATCAATAAAAATGTAGGTAACTATTTAAAATTATATCGCACCTAATTCAATGATCTAAAGCAAAATACTCTTATAATTTTTTTTTCTAGACTTCAAAAAGAAATGAATTTTTTAAACTTTATACTATTTTGAATTTAAAGAGGAAGAAAAAGGATTATATATTTGACAACTACAAAATAGATTCTAAATAGAAAGTTCCGTCTAATTTGTAATATGATGTCAACATTCTATATTGCTGTTGATCCTCGATTTTCAAGAAAGATCGGAAGGCGAAAAGAATTATGTAATATCAGACGACTGTTTTTGATTAAAAAAATAGTTAATACGGCTTTATTTATAACATCCATGTTATATCTACATGACAAACTTTTCGTCTAGTATTTTTCTTCTTTTCAGTAAATAAATTGGTTTGTTGAAGGTCTATAATTAGATGTCAACCCGAGGAAAAAAAAATTACTTAAAAATTATGGTATTTAATATTATTCAAACCAGCACTAGAGGTGGAAATTAAAAACAATGTTGTGGAACTTAGTTTAAAAAAATATTTATTACTTATAGAAAGATATTTTAGAATTGAGATATTTTGAAAAAAATTTTATATTTGTGGAATGCCAATAATAATTTATTTCAAATACTTGTCTCATGTTGAAGCCTAAATGTCACACAATAAAATTCGTAAAAATATTTCTATTTATCTTCTTCCTTATAGAGCAATAAATACATTTATCTAAAAACTTAGTATATGCAGAAGAATATTGAATATTTAAAAACAACATCAAGAATATATATTTGATTCAGAAATCCGGAATAATTTAAAGAAGTTGGTAATTCACAAAAGAATGAATATAAAAAGAATCTACTCACATAGGAATGATAGAAATAAAACGTTTTTTTATCAAATGAGAACATGATGCTGTTTTGATTTGAGGTTTATGAAGCCTCAAAATGCGTGGGCAACGAATTGGCGTTTTATTGCCTTTGATGCATCCTTTTTTCCCTTTAGAGTTATTAGAAAATAATGTAGAAGGTTGTCACATTTAGCAATTTATCACCAACTAAAGTTGCAAACTGAAATTCAAATTATTCGCTCTCTGAATTCTTACGAATTGTTTTAATTTATTTAAGTCATTAGCCAATTTAAATCGGTTTGCTTTTTTGAAATCAAGAGATCAGTATTATTCAATGATAAGGATTGGACTTATGGTTCGATGATTTCAAGATATTAAATCCGATTTCACTAAAAATATGTATATATGTGTATGGCTATCGGGCATATTAATTTAACCTTGGAAATCATAGCTTCTCCCAATGACTGCGGCGTTGAAATTTGGGAGGGGGAGAAATAATGTGTCTAAGCAGACGCATTTTCCCAAACCAAAATAATAATATTTATTTAACCAGGACTTAGTCCAATATAGTTAAAGAAAGTTTTTAAACAGGTCAAGCCTATTTAGAGGTGAAATGTTGGATGATACAATTTATAATATAAAACAACAAGATTTGTTTAATTGATTGCAGGAATACTGAAAAAGAGTTTTCAATTATAGCCTTTGCAATCACTGCAACTGCCACAAAGCTCATTGCTATCTCATGAGATACTACAATCTAAGCAGACGCATTTCCCTAAACAAGAAAAATAGTATTTATTTAAAGAAGCTTTCATTCAGTACAGATAACGAAAGCTTTTAAATAAACCAAACCTGCTTTGAGCTGAATTGATGCATGTTAAAAGCTATAATGTGTAATGAATGCCTGTCATAAATCGTATATATCTATCATAAATCAATTATACATGTCATAAATCATATAAGATATATGCGAATTACAGGCTACATCGAGGTGTGTGTGTGTAATGTAATTGCCACGTCACTCAACATCCGAGTATTAACCCCAGAAGCCTCTAAAAGGGCTAATATCTCTCTTTCTTTTCGGAACACACTCGTGGACTGCCACGAGGAAGCTTGTTGTAAAAATCAAATATTTAATTTCTTTAGTTATAAAATTATATCCTTTTGTAAATAAAATTATTGCATATACAAGCAACCCTGATTGCAACAAATGTAAAGCAACAAAGATTCTTTAACTAATTTCAGGAATACTGAAAAAGATATTTCAATTAGAGTCTTTGCAATCACTGTAATGAAACCCAAAGCTTACGACTATTTCCTGGGATATTGCAATCTAAGCAAACGCTTTTCCCAAACCAAAATAATAGTAGTATTTAAAGAGGATTTCATCCAATACAATTAACGAAAGCTTTTAAACAAGCCAAACCAACAAGCACAGAGCTATCTGCCATTAATCAATTCAGATCTGTGCGATTGGACCTTACCAATTTAAACACACTTTTAGAATAATTAAGATTAATCATGTACTGCACACAGTTAAAGCAGTAGTTCTGAGGACATTGACAGCTAGACAGAAAAGCAGCACGTTGCCAAGTCAAGACAGCATAATTTAACTTTTATTACATTAAGTTCCTCGCCTGATTTCCAACTTCTAATACCACTCGGTTGGAATCTCCGGGCGCCGTGAAAACCATCCTGTTTCTAAAAATAACATCGCAGCCTATTTCCACCCTCTCAACCCTGACCGTGTACCACTCTGCCTCGGACCTCGGCGTGGAAGAACTCGAACAATATCGTCTGGCAATTGCTTTCCATCCTTACATATGTCCCTGAGGGAGACGGAGGAAGGGCATCGGCTGCAGAAGGATATTGAAAGTCGTACGCTCTTGAAATTTCATTACTTCTTGTGTCAACATTTACCCGTGTGCCATTTAATCTATACGAAGCCGCCTCGTCCCCGGCCCACCCCTGTCAAATACCTGCGATTGTTTAAAGTAAAAGGCGGCCTTTTAAAAGGCCTGCGCGAGTACAAGTTATATGAAGGGGTTTGAGAAGGGATAGGCATTTAACCCTATTCGGCGTTATTTGGGATGGGCGTATTTGAGGAGTGTTGGGTTCGGAAAGAGAGCTTTCGGTGGTTGTTATGTCTCGAGTTATTTAATGTGTTTTGTCTTTGTGGAACGTGAGTGCGCATATTAGCTCAGTGATTTTTGAGTGGTGTTTTTGCAGAGCTCATTTCCATCTCCATTTGTTTACGATGGCACTATAAAAGACGCGGAGTGTTTCAGCGTTTTTCAATTAGTGTTACTGAATATAGATTGCTTATGATGGGGGTTATATAAATAAATATAAAACCTATTACAATTCACTTTCATCAGTTATTGTTTATTTATATGTCTTTTAGTGATATTCTTCTCATAAGTAAATATGTATTAAATAAAAATAATGCATATT
>JAOUZG010018352.1:613777-635982 GCA_026289955.1 Argiope argentata | reverse complement strand
ACAAAAGAAGGTCCTCTACTGCACATTTATACATGTTTATATACTGCACTGCACGTTTCAAGAATTTAGTAGAGAAAAAGTAAGCTAGAGGATATAACCTGTTCACATTTTATTATAAATTCTGTAATGCCCAATTTAAATGCAGGAAATATAAATAAAGCATTAATGTAAATCGTAAGCCTAATTCTTAAGAAAATCAGCCAAATTTTATTGAACACTGTTAAAGGATTACACAGATATGAAAAGGTAAACTTTAGATAAGATTGAAGTCAAAACTTACATTTATTAGGTTTTGAAGAAGTTTGTAAAGTTTGTAATTTTGATCTGGAGCTTAGAGAGATGACCTCTGAACCAGTTCCCCAGTGGTATTACTCTCGACATGGAGGACTTTGTGGTCACGACATATTTAACATGAGCCAGACACAAAACACACGAAAAGTCTTCGCCTGGCGCGTTCGAACTCGCAGCCCAAGGGATGCGAATCCTTTGGGCCTCTACAAACTAGGCTATCCCCTGCCTAGAAGTTTATAATAGATGACTCAATAGATGCCTTGCCTTCACTGACTTATGATAAAAGAAAACTAGGCTGGAGAATCTCTAATACTCGAGAGTGTACTGTACATTGATTTTTTTTATCCAAATAGTATAGACCAGGGATTCTCAAAAGTTGGGTCACGACCCCTAGGAGGGTGGTGGTATGTGTCCAGGGGGGGGGGTCTTGAGATGTGGAAAAAAAGTTTAAAGAAAATTAATTTATTGCTGTAGTTTTCATAAAAAAAGAGTACACGTAAAACTTTTAATACATAGAAGTTGGTTTTTGTGTTCTATTAGTTAATGGGATACATGAGCTTCTTTGGAATTAACCAATTTTTAAATGCCTGGAATGAGCTTTGTAACACACAAAACAATGCCAGTTTTCCAGTGTCAAACGACTTCTTGATTTTGTTTTTAAATTTATCATTATAGAGGATCCTTGTTCACAGTTGCAATGTGTAGAAAATGGCATCAAAGTTTTTAATGCTATTGTGGATAGTTCTGGGTATTCCTTTTAAATACGTACCCAAAATTTGCTGACATGAACTTTGTCAAAAGTTACTTTAGCTGACTGATCACTTGAAATATCTATCAGTTGATCATGATGACCGACACTTGGCTCAGCTTTGGTTTCGGCTTGTTCACTGAACGGATTGACTATCCACACAACCACACTCATACCCTTAAGTGGAATGTAATCTGTAAACTGTTCAATCAAAGTTTCGAAATGAGATGTTACTAGTAAGGAGAGAGATGAAGTGTCAAGGGATGTGGCGTCAACACCCGACACATTACAAACTCTTGAGTACGGGTAAAATTTTCAAAATCTCTGACTGAACTTTAGATAGAGTTAAAACTTTGGGGGTCGCCAAAATACTTAGTCTAAAAAGGGGGTCGCAATGTCTAAAACTTTGAGAACCCCTGGTATAGACTGATCTTTACTACGAAAACAATAATCATTTTCATTTCTAACCATGGTGATCCTGAATGAAAAATTGAATCATATGTATTTTAAACCCAAGGCAGTGAGAGGCATAGTGAAATTTAAAAACATTCAGACAATTAATTACATTTTTAATAGCATTTATATTCTTTATGACGTGTCTCCATTAGAAAGATTCGTGTTGACAATAAACAGAACATGTGTCAGGTTATAGAGATAGCGTGGCTTTAACTTAATGTATATTAAAATTTAATATTTAATAATATTTTAATGAAGGAATGTTAAACATCAAGTCATGCATAAGAAATTTAATTGTAATTGGACATTACTAATAATCCCACGGTCTCCAAAGTCAGCTAGATATTAATAAAAATACAAATATAAATTTCTGATAAGAGTGATTTTTTAAAATAATTAACCATGCGTTCCTAAAAAGTTTTATTACAAGCGAATAAATCCAATTCTAGAAACTATCTTTAACAAAAACTTTTAAACAGAGAGCAAGCAGGTAATAAATGGTGCCTAAATTATCTATGCATAGAAAGAAGACGAAGGAATTTTTTTTCTTTTTATCTGCATTAAAATAAGAATAAATTAGAGTAAAAGCATTAGATGCAAAAATGGTGGATGTGATGAGAAGAACGTTCAATTACTTTTATCAAATGCAATTGACGGATTAATCAGATGCAAATAAAATAAAATAAGACGCACATGATCAAAATGCAATTATGTATTTCTGCATTTCAACAACTTCTTTTTTAAAAAAGAAGGTTAAAAAAACGAGACAAGATAATAATAAAAAAAGACACGATGATGGTGCATTTTTCATTAACACATGAGCGAAGAATTACGCAAATCACGAGAAAGATAATTAAAGGATGAAAACCAGGGAATTTTTTTATGCACTTCGCTTTTACTAGTCGGGTTATTATGTAAAAATATTCATTGATTTTTTTTATGAGAACGTTAAGTTGGAAGGAAAAGTGTTGTGGACAAATAAGATGTTGTTCGCAGATTGCTACGATGTTAATTCTATGCCTATAAATACTTCGTAACATCACTAATGTTTTTTAAAAAATAAATCCTTGCAGGTATTTTGTAAATACACAACTTGTCCTAACCTTCCTTACTTCAAAGTTTATCTTAGTTTCTAGATAAATAAAAAATAAAAGTATTTATTTTTCTTAGTATTCAGATAAATAAATAAAACGATATTTTGTAAATAAACAACTTGTACTAACATTTCTTACTTCAAAGTTTACCTCGGTATCCAGATAAATAAAAAATAAAAGTATTTATTTGTCTTAGTATCCAGATAAATAAATAAAACGATATTTTGTAAATCACAACTTGTTTTAACATTCCTTACTTCAAAGTTTATCTTAGTATCCAGATAAAAAATAAATAAATACTTGCATGTATTTTGTAAATACACAATTTGACATAACATTTCATACTTCAAAATTTATCTTATAATCCAAATAAATAAATAAATAAATCCTTGCATATATTTTGTAAATACATATCTTTTCCTAACATTTCTTACTTCAAAGTTTACTTAGCATCCAGATAAATAAAAAAAATGCTTGCAGGTATTTTGTAAATACACAGTTTGTGCTAACATTTCTTACTTCAAAGTTTATCTTAGTATCCAAATAAATAAATAAATAAACCTTAGAGGTACTTTGCAAATACACAGCTTGTTCTAACATTTTTTTTATTTCAGAGTTTATCCCAGTATCCAGATAAATAAAAATAAATAGTTTAATGTATTTTGTAAATACACAAATTGCCACGACATTTTTACTTCAAGGTTTATCTTAGTATTCAGATCAATAAAAAATAAATCTTTGCAGGTATTTTATAAATACGCAAATTGTCAAAACTTTTCTTGTCTCACAATTTTTCTTGGAAACCAGGTATTGCATTGTTTTGGCAATGAATGTTTTACTGATTCTCTAACTTTATTTGAATTGTCCCGTGTAGTATTTGGTTCCTCCTTATTATAAAAAGAAATAAATCTCATTTATTTACAATTATCCTTAGATTACATTAATATTGGGAAGTAGATGAATCGTGTGTTAATTAAAGCCAAATATAAAACTCGCAAATCTAAACTCGAGACGTGAAGGAGCCAAAATGATTCGAATCTTCCAGATTTAGAAATATATAGAAACTATAAGAACAATCTAGAACAAACGAGAAACAGTAGAAAGTAAATTAATAACAAAACAATTTTTAATCATTTAGCCTGCAACCAAATAAGAACCTGCGAACTGCCATTTTCAGTTTATAGCATTCTACCACTAAGCCATTCAATCTGCGCCAAGTTCCAACAAGTTTCGTTACAAAATATTTCAAAACATCACACTGATTTACAGTACTTTTCATTTTAGTATCCCAAAAAATTATTAATGAGCTTTCAAATTGAAGTTCATAATTACGATAACTGTGATTTGCATTATTTAGCATAATATTTTTTTATTATTTTACATAATTTACTGAAGGGCGTTCCAAAGTGAAAGCTATTCTTGAATTCGTGTAGTAAAATATAATGATATATTTATACAAAATTGTTCATGATTTAGTTGGTTTACTTGGTTTCGTTTCCCAGAACCCATTAAAGTACTTATTTTATATATTATTGTGAGATAGCAGATAATATTCTCAATATAGTATAATAATGTTGAATAATTTCATATAATATTGTATACTATTGCGCAGCAGGGTGTTCTACTTGGTAATTGATTTTGTATTTTCAGCAGAGTGAAAGGAACTCTTGGAAATATTTTACAATGATACGTACTCGATTAAATTGAGATCTCATAATGAAATGTACTCGATTTAGATGAGACGTTATAATGATACGTCCAAGATTAAGATGAGACCTTATGATGATACGTACACGATTAAGAGGATATCTTATGATGAAACGTACTCGATTAAGATGAGACCCTATAATGATACGTACACGATTAAGAGGAAACCTTATGATGAAATGTACTCGATTAAGATGAGACCTTATAATGATACGTACACGATTAAGAGGATATCTTATGATGATACGTACTCGATTAAGATGAGACCTTATGATGATACATACACGATTAAGAGGAGACTTTAAACTGAATTATACACTGATTGAAACTAAGAAGAATATTTATGAAGGGAAGCCAAAGAAAAAAAGGGTAATAACAAAAAAGTATTAAAGATTCCACCAAAAAAAATTTGCTGTATTTGAATGAAGATATTATACTGATATTTATTCGATTCGGTTAGGTTATATTGATAGATTACATTGATCGAAGGTTAGATTAGATTGATAGATTACATTGATCGAAGGTTAGATTATATTGATATTGAGACATTTTAACGATATTTTTAATTTAACAAAAAGATTATTAATGAATGAACACCATGATGAAGCGATATATAAAGAGGAAATAACGTATTATAGAGTTGGATAATTTAATTTTTCATAAATTTTATTTCAGAACAAAAATTGATAGGAAGCATTTCATCAAATATCATTTTATCATAAATTCTGAACAGCCAAGTCTTCCATAAATTCATTTCATTTGATACGACCATCTTTACCTTGTGTGAAACGATTACCAAAATATTTTCCCCAGGAATCCCACGAAACATTTTATAAAAATATTTACCCGGGACACACTTAATAATCCCTTCATCCCCTTAAAAGAATTTGTGTAACAAGATCGGGCCTTTGTGATTGAGAAATTCAGGGCAAATATCCTGGCGATATCCTCGAGAGTCCTTTGAATCCTTTCTATGGACTTCTTTCTGTGATCAGGATCGATTGTTTAATTAAGATCAGGATAACAGGATACGGTGGGGAGATAAACGAATGGGTAAATTTCTCCGGTCAGCCCGTGTCACGTGATCTGGTAATATGGCGGGCTTCCAGGGTTTCTTCCTCTAGAGATAGGGATTACGTTGATTACCTAAGCTGAAATGTGGCTAAGACCGCTGGAAGTGAGACGCCGTGTATTTTGTGCGATAGAGTTGGGATTCGCCGGAAAATAATTGTTTTAATACTCTGTATCCAGTTGAACTCGCCTTCTGTTTTGTTTGTTGGCCCAGATGTTTATGGAGTGATGTTAAATTTAGTTTTCTAATTACTTAGTTTGTCTCAAGGGGTAATCCAAGCCACCTTAAACCATGTAGATTTTGCTAAATAAATTTAAAATTTCAGGGGATATGATTCCTATTTAATGAAATTTTATCCTGATCAAAGAAAATTGTCCAGTTACTCGAGAGATAGCTATATATATGTCATAGTTAAATGATATGTAGAAATTCACGAATATCCCCCTTCCCGTCCCCAAAAACCCCAAGCGCAAAATAGAACAAAAACTGGAACTAATTCATTTTAAAATCATTTATTTTCAATCACATGTTCAAAGCAATTTTTAGAAGGGGAGACAATGCCACCGTCAATTGTCGGAAAAATAATGCATGATGAATTTTCCATGAAATTAAAATTAAATCAATTAATCCAACTTAAAAAATTAATCCGAATTATTTTGTTTTGGTAATGACTGTTTTGGACTTCGAGAGTTTTTATGGCAAGTTATAAATATATTATTATCAAAAATTTATAAAGCAAAATTATTTTATTTAAAACAATATACAAGAATTTTTCATTCTCAGAAAGGTTTTTTAAATCAAAACGAGGAAATCAGCAAATCCAAAGGATTTGGAAGTATTATCAAAAGTTAATTTTTTTCCATACAAATCATATTAATAATTTTTAACTTTATTATTTGCAATTCTGAGGCCAATAAATAACGCAATAAAAAATACCTTTTATTGTTTCATTTAATAAAAATAGTACATCTGAAGATAAAAGAAAATAAAAAATATATATATAATTTTCAGTCAGTAAAAAGTAATTATTTTATTGATAATCGAGAACATTTTATTTTTTCTTCTCTTTTTTCATTTGACAGAAAAATGTATTCATTAATTTGGATTTCTCCAGATATTAATCTGTTTGCAAATTTGATTCCCACCCCCTTTCCATTAATTAAATAGTGAGAATAGAAGTTTCTTCATACTATGGTATTTATTGCCATTACTTGAATCACTATGTTCTGTTTTGTGACTGACAGAAAAAAAAACACTATGTATTGTTTCTTTCCGTTTTCCCCCTTCCTAATGATCTCCTTTCGGTAGAAATGTGACTCACTAACCTTGAATGACCTTGGCACACTTATTAGGATAATTTGTAAAAACTAAATAGTCATAACATATTGATTAAACAATGATCATTGGGAAGATAATTGCTTTTTGAGATGACAAGTATATGCAAAAGTCATTTGGGTACTAAGCCGTTATCGAGGAACTGAGGGGGGAGAACTAAAATTCGGCTTTATTTTTATTACTTAATTAACTAAAAATATACTAATTTTGAAAGCCGAAAAAAATACAGTTGACCTTGAAACGAACCCTAGAATAGCATGTGCAAATTTTCATAGTACCACTGTTTTACTGTTGGATTTCTTCCGCCGACAGATAGGCAGACATGTAAACATCTTGTGCTATACTTCGTTTATTTCATACTTTTCGCCCACAAATTGAATTAATAGATTGGATATCATTATCATACGACTCATACTACATCTAATTGCCCTTTCTCTTACGCTGTTCTAAGTGGCATATCCTTTTTATTTTCAGCTGCGTATACTAACGGATACCAACCTAATGTGGAGGAACAATTCTCACTTAAATCACCATGTCTTTATCCCAGTTGCATATAGGGCAATGGATTCCAACTTTAAAATGTAATATCGGATCTCACTTGTATCGCATGAGCATAAGTTGATTTTATTCCGTTCTAATAGTTAAGTGGCAGCATTGAAAAACTTAATAGATAGCATATGCTGTTACTTTTCTCATGTGACTAGTAACACACGAATTGACGTGATCAATAGTGTTTGGGTAGAAAATACCAAATGAAACATCATATTGAGAGATATATCAGACATATCTTTCTATTTTAAATAGTAAATGGCTATCTTTTAATATTAATGCGATTTGCATTTATTTATAAAACTAATACTGTAATATTACTACATAATAGGCAATATACATGATGAAAAGCAAACGTTGAAATAAGTTTATAGAACTTTAAATGAAGTTGAAGACTGCCAGAATATACCATTCAGTGTTATTTATTTTCTTTTCGTCCAATTTTCTATCATGACGATCCTTTAAAGTTTATGTGTAATATATTTCATTTAATAGCATTTGCTGGATTCTTACTTTAATACCACAAACTTTTTTTTCTTTGAAAAAAAACTTTAAAGCTAGTTTATGGAACTTTAATTGAAGTCTCAGTCTGAAAGAACATATCATCTGATTTTATTTATTTTTTTCAGCAAAGAATCCTTCCTTTCACAGACCACTGTTCTTATAACCACTTTATCAACTCTGCGTTCAATAAAAACAGATACATACTTATTTATTTAAGTATTTTTTCCCCTCATTTCTTTGTCTGCAGATTCTGAAGCGCAAATCAAAAACTCATGTAAGACGTAAAATCTTGACAGAATTTCGACACAATTTTCTTGCGGGACGTCATGATTTGTGTTCGAGATGTTATGAGGGGTGGGGTTGAAAGAAAAATAGAAATGAATTACACCCCTCCCCACCTACCACCGACATATTTTTGGTTTCAGGAAGTTAGGCTGGTGGATCCATCATTTTTCATATCTCCCCAGCGATATGGATTTCGGGGGCTTCATGAAAGACTCTTGCCGGGAGGAGGGAACGGGATTAAGGGGAGGGCTTAGAACAATGGAGTTTTCTCTTCCCTCCTGGAAGAAATTTGTTCTAAACCCGAAAGTCGAAAATCTTTCTTGTTTTTCTTCTCGATTGGCTTTTTCGTCGGCCCATTTCCTGATAATAGAGAAGAGTGATGTCGAGAAATATGTCTTCGGACAAAATGGGCTCCGCGTCTCGTAATTACGTTGCCTTTGAATCTGATTTTTCGAAAATAATATTTTGCAATCCTTATTTTGGTTGCAAAATATTTTTTGTAAGTGTGTTATTTGTCTCTGATAATATCGAAACATTATTTCACTGCTTCGAACAAATCTTTTGTATTCAAATGAAACGTCAGCTAGAGCTTCCTAAAATAAAAATATTCATGCATATTTGCTAAAAATTCCATGTCTACAGACAAAATGGATTCTGTGTTTCGTTCAAACGTTGACTTTGAATCTTAATTTTCGAAAATTATATTTTAGAATTCTTATTTGGTTGAAAACTATTTTTTGTACGTATATTTGTCTCTGCTAACATCGGAACACAATTTGTCTGAAGCAGTGAAATAATATCTTATGTATTCAAATGAAACGTCAGCTTGAACTTCCTAGAATAAAAATTTGAAAATAAAAATATTCATACATATTTTCATAAAACTTCATGTCATGCGACAAAATGGATCCCGAGTTTCGTAAAAACTTTGCTTTCGAATTTTAATTTTGGAAGATTATATTTTACAATACTTATTTGGTAGAAAAATATTTTTTGTATGTGTATTTGTCTCAGCTAATATCAAAACAGTATTTGTTTATAGGAGTAAAATAATGTCTTATGTATTAAAATGAAACGTCAGCTTGAGCGTCCTACAAAAAATGAAAATAAGAACATTCGTAAAAAAATCATTTAAAATTCCATGTTTTCGCACAAAATGGACTACATGTTTCGTAAAAGTTTCGCTTTGGAATACTATTTTTCAAAAATAATATTTTGCAATCTTTTTTTATTCAAATCTTTTTTGTGTTATGTATTCAAAGGAAATGTCTATTCAAGCTTTATAAAATGCAAATTTGAAAATAAGAATATATGTATACATATTAGCATAAAATTGCATTTAAACTTCTTCAGTTCTTTTTAACGGAAACTACAAACGGTCTATTGCTCTTTTCCAGCTCAATGTTGGACCATTTTTTTATCCCTGTAACATTTTAACAAATATGCATGTTTAATATACACCTACAGCTACTTTATTTGGAGAACCTAAGTATTTATGTCACTTCGGGAAAGTATGAACTTTAGAATGCCTTTGAAATAAGCCTGAAGCCATTTTCTTTGAAGAATCTGTATTTTTCACTATTACTTGGCGAAAGTATGAACCTTAAAATGCATTTGACTTAAACCTATGACTATTTTTTTAAGAATCAAAGTATTTTTGACTACGCTTGGTCAAACTTAAAATGCCTTTGACTTCAGCTACAGTTATCTTTTTTTAAGAATAAGTATTTTTAACTGCCACTTGGGCAAAATTTTAATCTGAAAATGGTTTTTAATTAAGCCTACTGATATTTTCTTCCAAAAATCTAAGTACTTTTGAATGCCACTTGATTAATGCATGAACTTTAAAATGCCTCTGACTTAAGCCTACAGCCATTCTATTTTTGTAGAAGCCAAAAATGTTATTTTTTTTCATAGCCAAAATTTTTATGAACAATCTGGAACCTGAAGAGTATAGAAGTACCATGTTTTTGCTTGAAATAATTTGGTTAAAAGTGCATTGAAAAACTATACAATTAGTCTTAAATGTTTAATTTTTCACTTGTCGATAACGTCTCCCATGTCCTAACCTATTTCATTATAAAAATGAAATTAAACTGAAGTTATCAATATATATCACTGGGGCTCGATGCTTTAATTGAAGTAATTAATCCAATCATTCGTTGGTCAGCCTTGTTTTCAACAAGAACCAATAAGAGCTCCCAAATTCTATCTAATAACGTGTGGAATCTATTATTATCATGTATTTCACAATCAAGACATTAATGCCACGTATAGATAATGATATAAAAAAAGGTTTGACAGCTGATTTTTTATATCATGTAGCAAAGTTGAAAAAGAAAAAAGTTAGTTCCTGATCTTTATATGAAAAAAATGTATAAAATCACTGGAAAAACTTCGCTGAAAACTATATACAACACTTTTAACACTTTAAAAAAGGACTTTAGGGCAGGAAATTGTAGTACATAAGCATTGAGAGTTGAAATCAATGGCGGATTTTTTATTTACTTATGCTTTTGTGTAATATATAAAAATGCTAGACGTACATTTACATTGTCTTGACAATAAAATAAGTGAATTCCTTCTTTCTTTAATTAGCAGTTCATTGACTCTTTTTTTTTACTTTGATGTTGGATGTTTATCGAGGTACAAAGCTCATAAAAAAAATTTTTTTGATACTTATGATTGCCATGAGAGAATGAATTATTTAGCAAGAAGAAATCAAGCAATATAAACGGTCACGACTTCAGTCTTTCTGATATCTCAGCTTGAAAAAAATTCTTCTCTGTTTTATCATCAGATTTTATCTTCATTCGTTAACTTGTACATTTAACTAAAGTAGTTATTTTCTTTTGACCATCTTCTGATATCTTCATTGGTTAATTTGCTCATTTAACTACTGTTAATATTTATTTTTTCTGATTGATCATCTGCAGGTTTATCTGCATTTTTTAAAGTATACTTTTAGACACTGCTGTACTTTTTTTCTGCTGTTATCTTCACTGATTAATTTGCTCGTTTAGCTAAAGTTGTTCTTTTCTAGTTGGCTATCTAAATATGTTTCTTTATTCACTTGACCTTTTAACTAATTTTTTTTTCCTTTTCTGGTTGATCATTTATAAACTTGTTGTAGTAAATTTGTAAACTTGCCGTTTTAAATGTTGTTGTTGTTTTTTCTGGTTAATCATCCACTGTTATCTCCATTTGTTAACTTTCCCTTTTGACCATCTGCTGTTGTAAGTTTTTCTTTCCTGATTGACCATCCGATGCTATTTTCATTTGTCAATTTTCCCTTTTAGTGAAAGTTGCTATTTCCTGGTTGACCATCCGGTGGAGTTTCCATTCGTCAATTTCCCTTTTTAACGAAAGGTGCTCTTTCCTGGTTGATCACCTACTGTTATTTTCTTTTTGTAATTTACCCGTATGACTAAAGTTGTTATTTTCTGATTGACCATCCGCTGTTATCTCCATTTAACTTGTTCTTTTAATTACTGTTCCTCTTAACTAGATGATCATCAGCTGTTGTATTCATGTGTTAACTTGCTCCTTTAGCTATAGTTATTCTTTTTTTAGTAGACCGTTTGTTGTTGTCTTCATGTGTTAACTTGCTCCTTTATCTAAAGTTATTCTTTTTTTTAGTTGACCATTTGTTGTTGTCTTCATTTGTTAGCTTGCACTTTTAATCATTGTTGTTCTTTTCTGGCTGGCCATCTGCTATTTTCTTCATTTGCTAATTTACTCATTTTTATTAGGGGAATTTATTTCTTATCCAGCGGCATTATGTACAGTATTTGTAGTAGAAAATGGGTACTGCTGCCAAATGCAGTCCAATCCCTTCAGTAATTAGATGAACAGAAACTCGGAAAAATGTGGTTATTTGGAATGAATGAGGAGAGGAAACAGCCTCTCCTCATTCATTCCAACAGTTGTCTTCATGTGTTAACTTGCTCCTTTATCTATAGTTATTCTTTTTTTAGTGGACCATCTGCTGTTGTCTTCATGTGTTAACTTGCTCCTTTAGCTATAGTTATTTTTTTAAGTTGACCATTTGTTGTTGCATTCATTTGTTAGCTTGCCCTTTTAATTATTGTTATTCTTTTCTGGTTGACCATCTGCTATTATCTTCATTTGTTAATTTACTCATTTTTATTAGAGGAATTAATTTCTTACCCAGCGGCATTATGTACAGTATTTGTAATGCAAAATAGGTACTTCTGTCAAATACAGTTCAATCCATTCAGTAATTAGATAAGCAGAAATTGAGAAAAATGTGCTTATATGGAATGAATGAATGAGAAGAATCAGCCAATTCTTTGCGTACAACCAAAATCTTCCCACTTTTTGAGAGCAGCTCTATTTCTTCACGGTTTCTGTAAGATCTACCCTAATGAACCGGGACATTCCGGAGAGAGAAGTAACGGATTCTGTGTTCCGCACAATAAAGAAAAAAAATCAGTAAAAGTAATGAAAAAAGGAAACGAGATCGAAGCAAAGTTGGGAGACCTAGAAAAACCCGTGGGTGGGCCCTGAAAATCAATGCCCGCTCCGGGAGGGGATTTGTTCTGGAAATGTCGAGTCAGTATAAGAAAGTATTTCCAAAGAGATGATGTATCCATCATGTGGACTGTGTGTAGATGGATACTCACTCCCCCTATTCATCATTCCTGCGTCTCCATCCGTCATTCCGAGCGCCTGATTCGGGAATTTAGAATAGCGATGCCCAAGAAAAGATTGGATATTTTTTTTGTGATTCGGTCTCAAAGGATTGGACTGGATTTTTACCATTGTTATAGGGCACAAATTTATTTTGTTTGGAATAACTTTTTTCTTGGGTTTTACATAGAAATGTTATATTTAATCAGAATGAGTACTTCTGGAAGGGGAGGGGATTTACACGTCCTTTTTATTATCAAATGGGAAAACAGTTAGGAAAAAACTGTTCATTTTTGTATTTGTGTTTCTAAAAAGTGTAGTTTTTCAACACACATAAAAACAATTATATCCATTTCTTAATGATTAATTACGATAAATTAACCAAAATTAAATAGAAGGTAATGAAACATTCGTGAAGCAGAAATAAAAAAAAATAATTATAAGTTCATAGCGAATATGGAAAAGTTTCTCTTAATGGATTTGATTAGATTTTGCCATTGTTGTGTAAAATAGAATTATTATATTTGAAATTACTTTGTTTTGGTTTTACATAAAAAAATGTTAAATATAATTAGTTTTACGAAAAACTATTACACCTCTTTATTCTCCAATATATAAATTATTAAATTAACATTATTCTCTGCTGTGTTTTGTCTCTAAGAAGAAATGTGTTGCCTAATACATATATAAAAACAATGATATCCAATTGTTTAATGAGTAATTATAGTAAATTGAAAAAAAATTTAAAAAAAGATAACAAAACATTTCTCAAGCAGAAATAAAGGAATAATTATAAATTCATTGAAAATGTGAAATGGCTAATCTTAATGGATTTGACTCGATTTTACTATTTTTTGTACACAATAGAGTTATTATATTTGAATTTTTTGGTTTTGGTTTTGCATAGAAAAATGTTAAATTTAATTAGTTTTGCGAAAAAAATACTATACCTCCTCTTTATTCTCCAATAGACAAAGGATTAAATTAAAATTGTTCGCTGCTCTGTTTTTGTCTCTAAATAAAACAGTGTTTCTTAACACACACATAAAAACAATGATATTCTATTGTTTAATGATTAATTATGGTAAATTGATCAAAATTAAAAAGAAGGTAACAAAACATCCTTGAAGAGAAATAAAATAATAATTATAAATTCATAGTGAATATAGAATAGTTACTCTTAATAGATTTGATTAGATTTTACCATTATTGTACAAAATAGAGTTATTATATTTGAAATTTCTTTGTTTTGGTTTTACATATAAAAATGTTTAATTTAATTAGTTTTGCGTAAAAATATCACGCCAATAGACAAATAATTAATCGACATATGAAATGACAAATAATTAATCTTGGGTAAAAAAATTGCATCACCTTTTTATTCTCCAATGGAAAACTGGTTAAATTATAACTATTCACTACTATGTTTTGTTCTTTAAATATGCAGTGCTGCCAAATACGCATATAAAAGTAATGTTATTCAGTTGCCTAATTATTTCTAATGGCAAATTGATTAAAATTAAAAAGAAGATAGTAAAAAATGCTTGAAATAATAATAAGTGAAAATTGTAATTTAATTGTGAATACAGATTTGTTGGTATCAAAGAATTGGACTGAATTTTTACCATTGTTACAGGACAAGGGTTTATTTATTTGAAATGCCTTTTTCTTTTTTAAATAGAAATGTTATATTTAATCAGAATGAATATTTTTGGAGGGGGGAGGTGATTTGTTTTTTAAAAAATTTCACAACCTGTTTATTATCCAATAAATGAATGGTTAGGAAAAAAACTGTTCAATGCCTTGTTTTGGTCACTAAAAAGTGCCGTCTAACGCATAAAAAAAACAATGTTACCCATTTGTTGAATGATCAATTATGACAAACAGATTAAAATGAAAAAGAAAGTATTAAAACGTCTTTAAAGTAAATATAAATAAATAATATTTACTTCTTTTTTTTTTAGTTTTGGATATTAAACAATTATACCACCAGTTTATTTATCAATAAAAAACAGCCTGAAAAAATTGCTCACTGCAAACGTTTAGTCTCTAAAATGTGCATTGTTGTCTCATACACATTAAAAGGCAATGTCATCCAGTTATTCAATGAGCATTTATGCCAAACTATGTCTTTAAAAAAAGAGTGCTGTTTAAATCACATAAAAAATAGCACTTATTACCTTAATGCTAAGAAAAATTTATAATAAATTGATTAAAATGAAAAAGCAGAAAAATATTTTTGAATCAAATATAAATAAATAATTTCAACTTCATTATTTTTTTTCAGTTTTAGATCTTAAAAAAGATTGCAACACCTGTTTAGTATTCAATAAGAAACGATTAGAAAAATTATTTACGGCTATGTTTTTGCCTCAAAAAAGTACGGTTTCTTCTAACACAAATATAAAAAGCAGCGTTAACAGTTCCTAATGAACATTAATGAGAAAATCATATTTAAAAAATCTAACAAAACACCGTTGAAAATAAATATAAATGAATAATTACAGCCACATTGCGAATATGGATTTGTTGGGCTGATAGGATTGGATTGTATATTAACCATTGTTGTAAAGCATGGATTTATTGTACTGGAAATTTCTTTGCCTTGATTTTGAAGTAAGGAAAAACATTATATTTAATTAGTTTTGGATAAAAATAATTACACCTTCCCTGTACTTACCAACAGATAAACAGTTAGATTAAAATAGTTTACTGCTGTGTTTTCCTTTAAAAAAGTCATTATTATCTTACACACAAGAATTGTTTCCTGAGAATTTATAATAAATAGATTAAAATTTAAAAAAAAATAGTAGCGAAACATTTTTGAAGTAAGAATAAATTAGTATTTATAACATTACTGCAAATACAAAATAAGCAATAAGTGAAAAATTCAGAAAAAAAAATTCTTGTATCAGAACTTAAATAATAATGCAGAGGAAAATATTATTTCCGTTTTGCAATTTAATCTCAAAGGATTAAACAAATTTTTATTATTATATTTAGAAATAGATAATATCGTATTTTATTCAAAATAATTTCTTTCTAGTTTTATGTTGAACTAAAATGTATTTAATTAAAGTGAATTCATTTAAGTTTGGAGTTTAAAAAAAATTGCCATTAATAAAAATTTCTCGCAAAAGAAAAAAAAAACTTTTTTTTTTGCAGATTCAGCAATTAAAATATTTTTTTTTTGCAGCAATCACCAATTTAAAAAAATATCTAAAGATGTTTATTGCTTTGAAAAGAAACTATTTGATTTTTTTTCTTTCGATTTTCTGTGTTACACTAAAACAAAATGAAACAGGACTAAGCACTCTTTAGTAATAGAAATAAAAAAAATCAGTGAAATATAAAATTCAGAGTAAAAAACTATTTCTTCTAAAGAATACTTACGATAAAAAAGACTATTTATAATTATTTAGCTTTGTTTCCAAGAAAAATGGAGAGCTGTCTAATGCTCTCCATAACCTGCTTATAGAATATTTCTGCTTATATAGTATAATAACCTGCTTATAAAGTATTTCTGGTAAATTGTGAAAATTACCAGAAGTACAATACAAGATATTATATTGTACTTCTGATAATACAAGAACATGAAACATTTAAAACATTTTAAATATACAAGACATTGCAAGATATAAGTAAGACGGATTACAGAAAGCTAGATTACTAACAAGACTGCAGATTAAGGGAAAATCTAAAGAACATGTGATGGGATATTAACTGACCTCGAATTTGATGACGAATTTTACGACAAAAGTGAAGGAAATACTAAGATTCTGGAGATATATTTTAATAAGAGCCGAGATAAGAAAACTCTTCTTGAAAATTTCATACTCTATTATGACCCTACAAAAGGTCAAGCGTTCAAATAATTAATAGAATTTTCTCTTTGAAGTGCTGATCGTAATAAATCTACTAGTGTCTTTTGAGCTGTTTTCTGCTTCGTGAATTGCTATTTATTGTATATTATTTGTAGTAGCACGAGTTTTTCTAAAGTGAAATCGTGCTTCGTCTAAAGTGAAATCGTGAAGAAAATTTCTATGTGCTTTTACTCTTTGGTCTACGTCTTTAATGAACCATAGTTATCTGTTATCGAATTTACTCGTTTTTTGCCTCAATGAATCTTGTAATAAAACAGTTAAAGCTGAACAGAATTTGCATTCTGTGATAAAATTCCAAGAGGAAAATGAACATCGTATCCATATCTGACTATCTAGAAGGCTTATTGTAAAGCCGTCTGTTATTGTTAGTATTGTTCAACTACTTGTATTTAAAAATATATAAGAAGTTTTTAAGATTTTAATTTTAAAAATATATATAACTGAAATTTCATTTTTCAAAGTTTTCTTAAGCAATAACCATCCATGAGAAAAGTGTGTAATTTGTTAAAAGAGGAAGTCTTTTAGAGGAAGAAGAGGAGTCATAAAATATCCAAAAAAAATGTTCGAAACATTGAGAAAGGATGCAATATAACAATTAGAACCAGTCTGCCATTTTTTTCTATGTTTATAATACATACAAACATTAATCAAGGCTTGAACATTTGAAATTCCATCCTTTTTTTAAGAAGCAATGTTCTCCTCTTTTATGTCTGAAGAAGTGAATTTTTGCCACTTGCAGAAGAGGCAATTATTCTGTTACTTCAAATATCATGGCCACTTTTGAAAATATTAGAAATTTTAGACTTAGTCGATAACTTTACAAATTTGAACTTTCCTCAAAGCAATTAACGTGAAATCAACGTTTTGATAAATGTTTTTTTAACAAAGATCAAGACCATTGTGGAAGGCAAATTGACGGAAAACTGATTATGTTTGATTGATTTGGTAGATTTGGTAGATTTTTTGGTAGATTTTTTGACAACACTGAAACATAATGAAAGAAAATCACTACTTGTTAACTTCGCCCTCTGGTAGCAAAAATTAGAACTATTATTATTTCTTCTTCTTCTTCTTCTCTTAATGTGGGAATGCTTTTCCAATTTATTTTCTCAATGATATATAAAAATTCAATAAAATTAACTCTGTTCTGTTTTCTTTCATTTCAATATGAAAAAAAAATGATGGGTAAGTAAATAAAAGTATGCATTCGATTAATTTAAAGCTAACTTTAACAAATAAAAATTAGATTTAACAAAAAATTCGAATTTTTAAAATATATATATGAATGAAGAACAAAATAACCTAAAAAATAATCGGAGTAAAAGGAAATTTTAAATTCAAAGTTTAAAACGTTAAATGACAAGAATTTATTTTAATAAATTGCCCATAACTAATAAATAAATAAATTTGAATAAATAAATAATAATTGATGTTTATTTTTAAATTTGGCGCTTTTTATTTGAAAAAAAACAATGAAAAAATGCAAATGCTTTAATTAGTATAATTTTTATTACTAAACCAAAATATTTCAGCAAGTTTTTTTCCCACGAAATTTCCTCATATATTCTCTAATAAAGTAATCGTCTTCTTTTACAAATATTGAGAGCATTAGGCAAGCCTGTGAAATTTCTGAAGTGCTCATTTTTTATTTTCAAAATCTTGACCTTTATTTTCAAAATCTAAGTTGTTGATTCTGTTTACTTAATATTTGCAGCCCATTGAATGTAAAGGATGACAAATATTAACCCCAGATTTTGATACATATCTACATTTTAGATTTTAAAACTGTGTACCAAAACTTATCTACCTAGCTTTTCTTTTTCTGTAATTATCGTGTCTGCTTTCACTCAGAAAAACTAACAAAGATTGGATTCTTCTTAAATTGTGATAGAAATCTAAAAGTTTGGTGTGATGGTCATATGCCACATTCCATATGCATATGCACATGGTACAAATCTTAATTTTAGTTAACGAGTAAGAAGAAATTCCTTAAATCCTCACAGAAAAATAGTAATACATTTTTTATATACTTCTGATACGAGAGAGTAAAACCTTTGAAAAATTCTGAAAAGAACGATGACGACATGTATATAAAAATAGAAGTAAATAATTTACAAAAGAAATCTTTTTTTTTGTACTCTTTTTTAAACCTTTTTTTAATATGAAAGTTGCTTATTTTTTTTAAAAAAAAAGGTGCTTTAAGTGTTTCAAAATAAGTCCTTTATATAGCAACAAAATGCCACTTTTTTACCTTTCTAAAAAAATCCCCACTTCAGCCTAATTAGTTAAACGGCTACGCCCAAAGTATAATTCGACACTTTTTAAGACACTTTTTTCTTAGTTTGAGAAGACGATAATAAGGAGATTTTTAATTAATTTTCTTATACACGGAATCAATCAATGTCATCCCATAAATATCGAAAAACTTAAGAAGAAGAAAAAAAATATTAACCTGTAAAAATTGTCTCCGTTTTATATCGTGTTAACAACTCAGCCATTAGCTCTTTTTTTTTATTAAAGTTAAAAATAATCTTTATTTTAATTTGTTGTTTCTAATAATATTCTTTATTTTATTTTGATCAAAAGTTTTACATATTGAGGAATGAAATTGTGATTAAGAACTTGTTTTGCGTGTTGATAATCGGCGTTAATACAACAATACTGCTGTTATTGAAGTCTGCTTTATCATTTAATTGGTTTTCGTGTGCATCCTCATGAAATATATAATTCGTTAAAAGTTAAGTTGTTGGCGTTATTATATTCAAAATTCACTGATCTTAACAACAGAATTAGGAGTTTCTTAACTGTTTCAGATCAAATTTGAAAAGATTGGCGATTATTTTTGAAAGATTAAAAAAAGAAATATTTTTGTAATATTAATGACTAGAAATTCTTTGAAAATTTTCAATTTTAAACTGAAATTTTAGTGTCTAGAAATCAATTATTTATTAGTTAAAATTCTGTTTATTTCACTCAAAAAGTGTTTAAACTTTGTTGTTTTTACTATGTACAAAATAAATAAGACTGTTAATTTCTTTCTAATTACTATCAAATTTCGCTTCAACATCATTCATAATTATAAGAATCTGTTATAAAAAATTTCTAGGCGTTAAAAGGCAAAAATTATTATTATATCGTTTTAAAATTAACAAAAAGCTTCTTTTTAATTATAACAATTGATTTTAGTTAATTAAATGTTTAACAAGATTTCAAAATTATTTTGAGACAACTAACTAAACTTTACTGTGCAAAAGTTATTACTTTATAGTTTTAAAACTCAAAAAGTTTTTTATAATTATATTAATTAGTTTTATCTAATTAAATGCTTAAAGAGATTTCGAAATCATTTCGAGATAACTTCTTAAAATTTTATATTCTAAAAATTTTTATTACATCATTTTAAAATTCAAAGAAGTTCTTTTTAATTATATATAAAAGTTTTCGTTAATTGGATGTTTAATGAGATTTTGAAATTATTTCGGGATAACTTAATAAAATTTTACTGCGCAAATATTATTACAACGTTTTAAAATTTAAAAAAGTTTATTTTTAATTACATCGATTTACTGGTCTATAGATTTTATTGATTTTTAGTAAGTTTATAACCAAATACTGTTTATAAAATTTTTTGCAGTACATTTCACTGTTAAATGAAATTAAAATCTTTTCATTATTTCAAACATTTAATCAAATTATTTTTTTCCACTACTGAAAGCTAAAGAAAATATACTGTTTTTATTTATAAACGATTTACAGAAAGAACAATAATATGAAATGATGTTACTGTAAAAGCGTAAGTGCATTTAGAATATAAATTACCAGAAATCAACGTATTTAATAACACTATGACGTCACCAGATTTTCCCATTATCAAAGTTCATGTTAAAAGAATAACTCAAAGGCTTTGAAAAATAAGATTTCTCAAATTTCTACCATATTCGGATGTTTGTAAAAAGTTTTATTGAGAAAAGTGGGCATAAAGTTATACACTAAGAGATTTAATTGGAAACATACTCAAGTAAAATTTTCGGTAAAACAGCCGTAAGCCAAAATAGAGACTAGAATTCAATAGTTATGAAATGTCATCTACAAGGAATGGAATAAAACTTATTAAAAGTTTCAGTAATATTTTGAGCGAAAAGCCGAAATTCCAAACGCCGTGAGCTCCTCAAAAATCTTACAAACAAACCAATAGAAATTGAAGGAACTAAACATGACATTTACTTTTATGAAGCCTTCAGATGCCCTAAAAGAGAGCAGCATGAAAAGTTTAGGCCATTAAAATTACTGCATCTCGCAAAATTCACTTTCAAGAAGAATCTCCCTCTGATAAATTCCGGAAAATTGATACCCATGCCTCGCAGGATTATGAAAAGACTACTATCTGCTGGAAGAGAGCAAACATTTCATCCTGAAGCAGTCATTTTTACTTTTATACTTCCAGAGTATTTCAAAGAAAACCATTCCAAGAAAATTTCTCATAAGTCTCTGCTCATAAAATCATGGATTTTATCTCTTTTCCAAATCAAAAGGAATAAAAGGCGCCCTTTCATGTGTATACATTTTATCAGTAAAATCTTTTCCTTTGCGAAGATGGAATCCGAAGTAAGTTTTTTTTCTTCTATTTTCCGGAAAAAGGAATAGCATTTATTTATTTACAGCCGCCCTATCAAACGGCATGGAACTTTAGAGACCAGGGAATAAAGGTTGAATGATTTCCAAACGGTATAGAGCAAACGAGAAAAGGGGGGAAACATCCAAAGTATATGAACTTATTGATCAAAATTCAATTCAAATTTGTAACCAATCAAGTTGTATTTTCTATAAATATGGCAGTAAACAAAATACCATTATTATCGAAGCAGTATTTTTAGTATTCAAACTCCTGAATGTGATGATGAAGTACAGAGTCAAGCATGATGGATAAGCTAATAAAAGTAGATTAATTTGCAAAAGGTATAGAGCAAACGAGAGAGGGGGAAAAGATTCAAAGTATATGAGCTAATTGATCAAAATTCAATTTAAATTTATGACCAATCAAATTCTATTTGTTGTAAATATAGTGGTAAATATAGTGGTAAATAAAGTACGACCATTAACGCAGCAGTATTTTTAGTATTCAAACCCCTGCATGTGATGATGAAGAACAGAGCCAAAGATGATGGATAAACTAATAAAAGTTGACGGATTTCCAAAATGTATAGCGTACACGAGAAAGGGAGATAATAACCAAAGTATAGGAACTTATATATCAAATTCAATTTAAATTTATAATCAGAGAAGTTCTATTTGTTGTAAATATAGTGGTAAATAATATACAGCCATTACCACAATAGTATTTTTAGTATTCAAATCACTGCAAGTGATGAAGTACAGTGTCATAGATGATGGATAAAATAATAAAAGTTGAATGGTTCCAAAGTGTATGTAATAAACGAGAAAGAGGGAGGGGGGAGATTCAAAGTATATGAACTTAATGATCAAAATTCAACTCAAATGTGTAATCAATCAAGTTCTATTTATTGTAAATATAGTTTTAAATAAAATACGGCGCTTTACGTAGTAGTAGTTTTAGTATTCAAATCACTGCATGTGATGATGAAGAACAGAGCCATAGATGATGGATA
>JAOUZG010018352.1:562488-572820 GCA_026289955.1 Argiope argentata | reverse complement strand
ATTCAAAAACTTTTATTTCATATAGTATTTTTTTAATCAACATAACAACATAAATATTTTTTTCATTAAATTTCTTTTTTATCGATTTCTTTAATTATTTCTTAAAATTCTTTAATTATTTCTTCTTTCATTTATTTTTTTCTTTCATATTCTTTCATTAATTTTCATTTCTTTAAGTAATCTAGTATTTTCTTAATCTATTGTTTTCCTTAAATAAAAAAACCCCATTCTTTTAAATTATTTACTTAACAATTACACGATAGACAGGGAGTCAATATTCTTTTAAAACTACAATTATGGTGAAGAAGCAAAAATAGCGATTTCTTTCTTTCACATACAATATAAATTTAAAATCTTTTTGATTAGTCTACGTGTGCTGCGTTAATTGCCTTTCTTTGTTATCCTAACTAACTATAAATCTAATCGGTATGCACACAGCGATTCAATTTGAAAGAGTAATAATTTCAACATTGTAATTAAGGAATTCAAAAATTAACGAGTTCAGGAATGTGAAATAATACACCAATTGGTCACTTTTCATAGAGGAAAAATATTTATTAACAAATCATTTTGCCTTTCACAAAGGAAATTCAATCAACACTTTTTTATACCAAAATACCAAAAGAAATAATCATCATATAAAATATCCAAAAAATTCCTAAATAATATACAATGCACACTGATTTTTTGAAACAAATCTTTCTTAATAAAAAATCTTGGAACAAAAATACTTTAAACATCAACGGCCATTTTATTTCTTCCTCATAATGAAACAAATTTTACTTTTCACATCATCACAAAAAAAGCAATCTTTAATAATAAAAAAATATATAATCATTCTTCTCGTAAAATGTATGTCAGAAAAAAAAGCAAATTTACACTTTTCCATTTAAATAAGAAAAACGACAGTCAGAAATGCTTAACAATTTCACGTCGTCAATTCTAAACATCACTGACAATTCGAACATGAATAGGAGATTAAAATGGCAGCCATTTTTCTGTTTTTAATAATTCGAAAAAGTATTCCCGAAAAAGCAAAAAAGTGAAAATGAAAAATCATAAAACGCACAATAAGAATGTAAACAGCCATCTCAGGTGAATTTAAATTCCAAAAAATAAATTGCAACAAATCCGGCGCTAGAAGAAAAGAAAAAGCAAATACGATATTTGAGAATGATCATTACCGAAATCAGAGAACAACAAAGAACAATCTTGTATAATCTACAACACGCTGTGCAATCGGATATTAAATATTAAAAACTTTCTCTCCTCCGCCTCAACACGAAATATGCAAAGTATAAATTCACAAACGAAGAAATAAACATTATTCAACAAATGATTCTAAAAAGAATTTTAAAAATAAATCACCACGTTCACCGTATCCCGCTGTGCTAGCTAAAAATAATCGAAACAACTTCAAAAAAAAAATAAAAATGGCGAGATGAAAAGGCACAAAAAGAGGATCGACGAATGGTTGGGAACACATTTATAGTTCGAAAGAAAAAAATAAAAAATAAAAAAAATAAAAAAGATGAAAATAGCATTCCACAAATCTGTTCATATTGAATAACACAGCTATCAAAGCATCTTCAGGCTGACTTTGGAACAAGAAAAGCATTCATTATATCATTTACCCTGTCGACCATTAATTCTTATCGCGAGTGCCCTCTAGAGGCAAGAAAAAAAAACATAAATGAATAAATGCAGGGGGAAAGCTAGAAAAATTAAATAGCGAGAAAATGATTTATCATGCAAAATGCGAAAGGAAAATAGTAGCACATGGCAGTTGACAAGTTAAATTTATTTCGCTTAGAATTCCTCATCGAGTTTTGCTTTTTTCCCCTACGTGCACTCAGTTTATTTTCCTGAAGATGAGTTTAATTTTGTTTTATTCTTTCGCATGGATGACTGAAACTCGATTATTCTTTTTTTAAAGATGTCGTGTTCTACATCGATGTGAAGTTTTAAAATACAATCGTTTGCTTTAAAAGAATGTCATTCTTAAAATAATTAAGCTTCATGCGTAAGCTAGTAAAATATTTACGGAAGAAAATGGTTTAATATTTTCAAAAAATAAAAAAAATAAGTCATACAGGCATGATTGTTGTTTTTCATTGCTATTCTTTTTCATTTAGTCACATTTCATTCGTTTTATTTCATAAGTCTAAAATAATTAGTTATTGGAGTTGAGATGTATTGATGTTATTTAAATGGATTTTGTTGTTCTTAAGGTCATTTAGTAGTTCGACTAAAATATGAATGTAATAAAAAATATTGTTTGATTATTAGTTAATTTATTTAAACTCCACTAAACATAGAACTAAACAGAACATGTGAAAAGATATCAAATAATGGACTTTGCTAATGCTATACGATTCATTTTTAAATGGATTACTTATTGTATCACTAGTAAAATTAAACGAAATTGTGCATCATTATGGTATAAACATATGCATCATTATGGTAAAAATATTAATATATTTCATAAAATTCAATTTCTTAAATTAAATTCCTTTTGGATAGAGGGGCAAATTTATAATAATCAATTTTACACATTTTAATGGTTTTGAAGAAGTAGAACCTTATCTCTAAAAGTAAAAATCTTCATTTTGTACACTTTGAGGAAATGTACAAGTACTTTCGCTATACAATATCTATATGAAATCCGTACAGGTATGCAATTATGAATCAGTAATTATGAATTAGATAAAAATTTAATTAAATTATTGAATTAGAATTATCAATTATATTTTCGTATTAGAGGAAAAAATTTTTATTATGAATATTTTAGAATTTTTCTCTTATTATTATTAATGTAAACGGAAAATTATCACCTTTAAAAACAATTATAATAAACTATTTTGATTTCAGATAGTGGCAAAAGTTAATATTTTTTCCACTCTTAATAAGGAATTTAAATATTTGGAATTATCACCAGAATCAGCGAATCCCTTCTAATTGATTTTAAATGCTGGGAAGATGATTTTTAAAAAAATTATTCCATGTTATTTCAAGAACATTTAATTGCTAAAAGTCCTTTAAATAGGAAATCTATAGTTGTTAATTTCAAAAAAAAATTTTTGAATGATTTGAAATTGAATATTATAAAAATATTATATGCAATAGAATTCGTCTTTTTTACTGGTTTATTAACTTATTTTTTATTATTGTTAAAGAAAAATAATTAATAAATGCTCCAATAATATGTATATAGAACTGAAGCGTTTATTATAATTTTTCTTTAACAATAACTAAAAATAACTTAATAAATTTAAATACACAAATATAAAAAAAACCTTGGATTATAATTTCAGAAAAAAAAGTCCCAACACACACAAAATAAGTTTTTACCAAAAAATATTTTTAATGAAATATTTCATTTATAAAAAGTCACTCTAAAAACATATCATTAGGCTTATGAAAACTATAATGTAGCTCCCAAATTTTAAGTAATTAACCATAAATATCCCCGAAAAAACTTTAATGAACTTCATTTCATAATCCTAGTCGTTAATTTTTATTTGAATAAATATTCACAAATCACATTTTAACATTTATAGCTCTTTTCGCCATTAAATGGAAAATGTTACTGTTTATTAACACCTTCTATTCCAAAAATGCAGCTTTTCGATGAAAAAGCTTTAAAATTTCCAAACTCAGGTGATTTAAATGGAATCTAGAGCTTTTACCTTCTTGAAACTAAAGCTAATAAAAACGAGAAATATCTCCACTTCAACCACAAACTGAAAAGTACTTTCCGAAATCCATCCCATTGAAAAACTGTCAACCCAGCATTTGAGATTCATTTTAAAAACTAAATCCAAATTTTTTTTAAAAAAAATCCTTTAAAAAATATAGAAAGATGGAGAAAATAACGGATGATGTGACATGCCTACGCCTTAATACTTTACTCACACATTTTTTTAGGTGAATAAAAAACAGTTCAACTTTTCGAGTTGTAGCTATACATTATACATTTATAAAAAGCAGGAAAAAAAGTAAGGAAATACCCGTCTTTGAGCACACGTCACTTTATTTGGTCATCCTTCAAGATGGAGTGACACGTCTGTTATCTACCGAAAGGGGTAATGCTAGATATAATGGAAGAATACTGTAAAAAAGATATGCTGAAAATCGTGAGAGGAAAAAAAATAAAGAGCTCTTTAAGCTAAGCCTTTGCCCCCTGTCATTTGTTCTAAAGACTAAATAATTAATCGTTTTTAAATTACCTGACAAGCAGATATTAATGGGGAAAGGATAGATACATTTTTTTAAGTTTAGTTTTTTTTTTTTCATATTTGCTTTTTTTTATTGCCGAAGTTTCAAGTTTCGGTATGCTTTAAGCTGGTTGAAGGATTAATACTGAAGAAAATGATGTGTAAGATTTATAAGATTTTTTTATAAAACACAAAATGAATTGAGAAAAAATTGTAGTGATTTTGATGGATATAAACTACGATTTAAGAATAAAAAATACGTTAATGAAATACACGCGCAAAAAATTTAATATAAGGGGGAAATTTAAACACATTGTAATTTGAATAATCGTCTGCGATGAAACTTTATGGGAAAAAAATAAACATTACAGTTTTTATTAAAATGCAAGATGAAAAAGAATAGCAAAAAAATTGCCAATCATAATTATTTTTCAGATAAAAAATGTTTTTGATAACTGATTTAATGATTTGCAAATCTGAAAAAATAAGTTGTTATTATGTCGTTAATAGAAATAAATTAATAGCGAAAAATTAAACTAAATTGTAATTCGAACATCTTCGGCTTTGAAAAAATATGTAAAAAAGAAAAATACAGTTTATCTTAAAAATCATAAAGAAGAGAAGAAAAAAAGAAAATCTCCATCAAAATTATTTTTGAGATATAAAAAATTGTTTTTGTTAGTTAATTTAATGATTTACAAAACTTAAAAAGTATAATGTTATTATTATAATAAATATTTACAAACTCTGCGTATTTTGAGAATCTATTAAGAAAATACAAAAATTTAAAAATCGAACAAATTTAATCAGGACCATCTCTTATTTTTGTTCTAAATCATCAATCATTTGAAATTTAGCAAGAATTATTAGGCATGTATTTTTAACAGAAAGAATCATTTCTATAACTCATTAATATTTCACCAAGATCTAATTTTAATCATTCTCTTAAATTTAAACATCAAATTCCTAATCAAAACAATCATGGAATCTAATCATCATATGATTGTGCAATTGTGTTTTACTATACATTTACTACTAAAATTACAGGTAATCAGCAAAACTATGATACCGGTTTTCATAATTTAACATTTATTTTAAAAGATAATATATTTGCATTAAAAAATATTCAATTTTCAATAGTTACTTGAGTATTTTTGCCCAAATTTAATAGAGATATCTCAAATTTTAGAAGGTTTTAAAATACTTTTATGAATATATAAACTTTATTTAGTCTACATCAGAGAAATAATGCAATAAAAATGCAACCGAATAAAATAAGATATGATTTTTTTTAACTTGAAAATTGTTTGAGTTTGGCATTCTTTTTATTATAATTTATGCAAAAATTGCATGTAAGGAATGGAATAAATGATGAAATAGTATTTTAATACGTACAAAGGTAAGAATTTCTTTATTTTTATTATCCATTTAAGGGGAAAACAATTTTTATATATAATTTAAATTAAAATATTGAAATTCATCATGTTTTAAATCTAGATGGTTTCGAAGACGATTAATCGATAGGCGTATTATAATTATCAAATGAAATTTGTTGGCGTATTATAATTATCAATAAATTCAGTAAATCAGTTGATCAAATTAAATATCTGCTATATTATGAAATACATTTTAATATAAAACTGTTCAAGTAATTGCAAATATTCCAATAATAAGAGAAATAAAATCATTTACTATTTAATAAACTTATAATTAAACATTTATAGATATATTTTTGTAACCGAATAATTCTAATAAAATTATCGCTTTCAATGTTTTTATTTAATGAAAAAATACATTTAAAAGATAGATACTTTACTAAAACACATTTAAAGTACTTTAAATAATCAACTTTAATACATCATAAGTATTAAAATCATGTTTCCAAAAAAATGTTATCAAGCAACATCTGTCAACCTTTAGATGTAATTAAATATTTTCTTTATTTGGTTATTTTACTTCTAATTTTATTATTTCTTCCAATTTTCGTCATAATATAAATTCCGCATTATTACTATATAATTTTTGCAATGACATCATTACATTAAAAAAATCTACAAAATGCCATTTTCTTATCGCTTGCAAAAATAGAAGCATACTTTAATAAATGTAACTTTGTGAGTGGTTTATTGAAATAAAATCGTTATTGAGGAATTTTCAAATTGGAACAAAATTTAAATCCATCTTATAAATTAATCGACCAATTTTAATAGATTTAATTAAAACTTTAATTGCAATCAAATCTCAACCTTTTATTATTATTTTAGAATTAATTTTGTGATTTCTTCCAACTTCAGTGCATAATACAAATTTCGCATTATTACTAGATAATCTATGAGAAGACATCGTTAAAAAGGCATTACGAATTTTCACATTTTAATAGTAGAAATATATACACAACATATATTTTAATATATTTAAAGCATTCACAATTTTAATAGCAGAAATTTTATTTTCTTACAAGATAATCTATGAATAAAAAATCTTAATATTTATAAAAAACAAACAAACTAGGAAACGTTATTTTATTATTTATTGCAAAAATAGCAGAATTCTTTGCTAGATATAATCGTGTTAAGGATTTACTCTAATGGAATCATTATAGAACGTTTTTTTTTTCAAATTTCGGTAATAAGATTTGGCGGTACGGTATAAGATTCTGTGTTTGAGGGCTCTAGGTTCGATACCTGATTCCTCGAAAAACTGTTGAGTAAGCAGATATGGTGTACGTTAAATTCTTCGAGAACTAAAGTGAATTCCAACTTAGATATATGGTTGACAACTCAGGTGCATTCCTTGTCATCTGACCTTTTTTTAAAATTATGCGTCTTGTCCCAAAATAGCGTTAATGTTGCTTTAAAATGGCGCGTTTATGTAAAAAAGCTAAGCTCAAATTAGATTAATTATAATTCATACTTTAGATTATCTATTCTAATAAATTACAAAAATGCTGTAGAGAAAATATACTGTTATAAATTTTGTGCAATTACATGTAAAATTTGTAAATAATTTTATTTTATAAATCAGAGAGAAATGAATGCTCTAAGAGGATTTCCAACAGAAGATCGCTATATTTAACTAACTTGGCGATGTTGGTGCGTTGGCCACATACTGAGGTCGATAATGGGTTTTACTATGCACTAAAATGTGCATTGTAAGCTCATAAATGAGAGATTTGTTCCTAAAAAACGTTGGAGAAATTTCCACATTTGTCCATTAGCATTCCCGTTGTTCCTGCGTTTGCCCAGCCCACATTAGTGAGACGATATATAAGGCGTGGCGCGGGAGGATTTAGAGATAACCAGTTCAGAGAGAGAGTTGAGACAGTTGTTTAACTTAAAAGAACGGATTTTTTTTCTCTCCTTTTGGCGTGCGTTCTAACAAGATCTTTGCTGTTACCCATAAGTAGCGAATTGAATAGTGTTAATTCGCTGTGTATTTACAGCGTATGTTTAATACACATTTCGTAGACACTAAAGTCTGCATTTTATCTGTATTTTTGTATCGTTCTTAAGAGAATTTTCTTAACAATATATATTACTCCCGTCTAAAATATTATACATATACAATCTCTATTAATTTTGATTGAAGCTATAGTGAGTTGTGGCCATTGAGAAAACACATGTTGAATTTTAAATTTCGGTTTTTAATCCATCTCAAGAGAGAGCTGCGCAGCACAACAGCAGGAGAATGTTTACAAAGCGTACAAAAAGGGTAATAAAGAGACGTCACATTTATCTCTAATCATATACTATGATATTCTCATAAATCACACACGTGTAGATTTCCGAGAGGAATTCTTACAAGTTTTGACCCTGACAAGAGAAACACAGGAATCAGTTTATATTCCTCCAAGGATTTATCTAAAAGAATATTTACACGAGTGATTTTTATCCATGCACTGGGCACATGGAGTAATCAATGCCGCATAATCTTTATAATACTTCATTTGATTTATTAAATAGCAAAAGTGGAATGGATCAGGAAGTAATAGAACATTTTAGAATGTATGAATTAATTTAAAACAACATTTTAGAAATTAATTACAAGTGAAATTAGAGTTTAAAATATCATTATATAATGTAAAGCATTTAAATTATTTGATAAAAGTAGATAGCAGAGTCGTGGCCGAAATCATGGAGAAGACAGGTTGAATTTTTACCACGAGAAACAGGCATTATGTACAATAAAAAGAGACAAGCACAACACAGAACGACACAAAACGGAATGACGAAAAAGCTGATTAAATTTTTATCCCTCTGGATTTATATCTTTAGATTTTAAGAGGGATCTTTGACGCATGTCAATCACATGTACAGCTCGTGCAAGGGAATTGTAGGGATCTTTTAATTTAATTTGCTAAGCTGGCTAATTTCTGTCCCTTCACTTGGAGTGTGGAAAGAAACCGGCGTTTAGCTGATTCAGCAATTATACAAAGCTAAATTGAAAATTAAGAAGTGAATTTAAGCTGAGAGTTTATATATATATATATATATATATATATATATATATATATATATATATATAATGAAAATCACATTTAAATGATTTGCTGAGAATAAATAGCAGAGTCGTGGCCGAAATCATGGAGAATACAGGTTGAATTTTTAGTTCTTTATTCCATCACGGGAGAAGGCATTATTTGCAAGCGAAGGCGACGTGCACAACACAGATCTCACGAAAGCTAAGTGTACAAAAAGGGGCGGGAAATCATTATCCCTGATCTTAAATACCAAGACTTTGATAGGATAAATATTTTTTACAGAGCTTATAAACGTAGATTTCAGTGGGGATTTCCAATTCTCGCGGATAAGAGGTAAGGGAAACACAGGGATCTTTTTAAAAGTATTTTGCTTAGATCAGCAATTTTCATCTCTCCCACGGAGTGTGAGAAAGTAACAGGCGTTTAGCTGTTTCAGCAATTTTACACAGCTTCTCTTGAATTAACTAACTAAAGCGAGTGAAATGGATCATGAAATAAGAGAATATTTTAGAATGATAATACTATGGGCTAAATTAAGATAGGGCTTTGGAAATTAATTAGGATTAAAATTAAAAGTTTAAAAATATCATTACATATATATATATAAAGTAATAATAAAAGTTTCCAAATAATCTCCATGCCACTAATCGTAGAAACATTTCCCTAAATTCGTAGAAAATATAGATTTCCCATTTTATAAGAAATTCTAAAGGACCAGACTATCTATAAGAAATCGACGGAGTACCCTTTTCCTGTCACTTGCAAAATTCCATATCCCCAAAAATAGTGCAGAAATATTTTGACATGGAATATCACGGGGGAAAAAAACTCCTCGCAGCGAGACGACAAGTTCGGAAAAGAAGATGAAAAAAGAAAGCATCAACAAACATCCCAATAATCAACGACCGGAAATATAAAACTTGGGAACAAGAAATACGGGGGAAAAGGAATAGAAAAAAAAAACGAATCCGGTCTCCAGAAAGAAACAAAACAGTTTGAAACGCATCAAATCGCCCCGAGACAGTGCGGTTTTCTGCTGGACGGGATGTAGCTCACAAAAAAAAAGCTAAGTAAATGACAGGATTGCTGGGTTTCAAAATAAGTTTTATCCTTTAAGGCGATTCTGGAACGAAAATACTATAACGAGATCTGGTTGGATGAGATGACATAAAGCTTGTTAGGCAACCTATAGTTGTAGGATTTTAATCCGATTCTATCCTTAAATGTCTTCGCATTGCACGGGAAGAAGAGGCGTTGATTTTTTCCCCTTTGGTCAGAAGACGAAGAATTTAGATGGAAACGGAGCGGAACGATAGTATTAAGAGAAAAAAATATGCAATTCCCGCAGAATAAGATTATTTTTTGTTAAGCAGTATTAAATTCAGAACTATTTCTAAGCCAGACATATCCGCTCTGTTTTCGATTAAGCAGCCGAGTTAAGATTATCTAAAGTAGCATCATTTCCCCTTTTTATTAATAGTCACTAGTAAAAGTGATCGCAACGATATTTTTTTCATACTCTCGAAAGCATGCAATAAATTCATCGCCTCGATGCTTTTCCCATACTCTCTAATACAAGTAATAAAATTGCCCCCTCTATATTTTCCACATACTCTCAAATGCAAGTAATAAAAT
>JAOUZG010018352.1:545161-562478 GCA_026289955.1 Argiope argentata | reverse complement strand
TGCCCCCTCTATATTTTCCACATACTCTCAAATGCAAGTAATAAAATCGTCGCCTCAATACTCTCTAATACATTTAATACATCTCCCACTACTCTCTAATACATATAATACATCTCCCACTACTCTCTAATACATATAAATAAAACGGCCTTGGTGCTTTCCCATACTCTCTAATACAAGTAATAAAATTGTCGCCTCGATATTTTCCCTATACTCTCAAATGCATGTAATAAGATCATCGACTCGATAGCCCCCCGTACTCTTTAATACATATAAATAAAACGGTCTTGGTATTTTTCAATACTCTTCAATGCAAGTAATAAAATTTCCGCCTCGATATTTTTCCTATACTCTCAAATGCATGTAATAAAATCTTCGCCTCAATAGCCCACCTTACTCTCTAATACTTATAATAAAATCTCCTCCTTGATACTTTTTACATACTCTCTAATACAAGAAATAAAATTGCCGCCTCGATATTTTCCAATACTCTCAAATGCATGTAACAAAATCTTCACCTCGATATTTTTCCTATACTCACAAATACAAGCAATAAAATGATCAGCTCAATAGCCCCCGTACTCTCTAATACATATACTAAAATCACCTCCTTGATATTTTTCACGCACTCTCTAATAGGCACAATGAAATCGTTGCCTAAATACTTCTTCCATACTTTCAAAGACGTAATAAAATCGTCATCTTGATACTTCTCCCATATTCTCAAATACATGTAATAAAATCATCACTTCGATACTAATACATATAATAAAATCAACTCCTTGATACTTTCACATACTCTCTAATACATACAATAAAATTGTCACCTCAATACTTTTGCCGTACTTTCTAAGACATGTAATAAAATCGTCACCTCTATATATTTCCCAAATTCTCAAATACATGTAATAAAATCATCATTTCGATAACCCCCCCGTACTCTCTAATACATATAATAAAATTACCTCCTTGATACCTTCACATACTCTCTAATACATATAATAAAATTACATCCTTGATACCTTCACATACTCTCTAATACATGCAATAAAATCGTCGCCTCGATACTTTTTCCATACTCTCTAATACAAGAAATAAAATTGCCGCCTCGATATTTTTCCTATACTCTCAAATGCATGTAAGAAATTCTTCGCCTCAATGGTCCCCGTACTCTCTAATACATATAATAAAATCGCCTCATTGATATTTTTCACATACTCTCTAATAGGCACAATGAAATCGTTGCCTCAACACTTCTTCCATACTCTCTAAGACATGTAATAAAATTGTCATCTTGATACTTCTCCCATATTTTCAAATACATGTAATAAAATCGCCACCTCGAAACCTTTTTCCCTACTCTATAATAAATGTAATAAAATCGTAGTCTCATTAATTTTTTCCTCCCTCAAATACATATAATAAAATCATAAATGACCAGCTAATATTAACAGCTTGCCACTTTCAAACAATTTTATAAAAAAACCTATTAGCATGAAATTTCGGGGATTCATTTTTATGGTGATTAATTACTGATATGTGATTAATTCACAAGTATTATAGAATTATGTATATTGGGCGCCTTCACTCCCCCTCCCCTAAAAAAGAAACATAATTTGGTATGAAACTACAATTGCAGGCACAAAATTGCACATCAAATTTCATTTGTATAAATTAATGTGCTTTTGTAATATTGTTTTTACATGACTGTGAGAAAAACAGATTAGTTAACTAATCTACTAGCTACAACTATCACTAAGTTTAATACTTATCAGCACTTTAAATGCTAAATTTGTGTACCGAATTTGAACAAACTAGTTCTTTTCGTTTTGTAGTCATCATATTAATTTATAATCCGACTCCAGCTCGATAGACTTCCTTTGAATTTATTGATCTAAAAATTAGGTGGAAATTTACAAATTTGGTGTAAAGACATATACCAAATTTTACCCGTCAAACTCAATATTGTTTTGAGTTATATTGTTTGCAAATGGAAGTCGAACAAGGACATAGACATAGTTAAAAAAAGCAATGCACAGACTGGCAAATGGTTAACTAATTGTTGGATTTAGTTCAAAATTCAATAAGTTGACTATATTTTAGATGCTAAACGTGACTGCCAAATTTTATCTATCTAGCTCCTTGTGTTTTGTAGCTATCAAATTTCCTATACTTGAATAGCTAGCTAGACATATAGACTATATTTATATGAATTTCGATCAAAATATCGCGAAATCTACAAATTTGGTATCAAATTAATTTCGTTGAAAACTTAATAGACATCTGCAAATTTGGCGAAAACAACATATACCAAATTTTATCCTTTTAGCTCAAAGAGATTTTGATTCATCATGTTCTTAGATGGATATCGAACAAGGGCATGGATATAGTTTTAAAAAGCGAGGAACAGACTATCAATGGTTAACCAACTATTGGATTTAGTTCAAAAATCGATACGTTCACTATATTTTAAATGTTAAAAGTGTCTGGCAAATTTTATCTACCTAGCTCTTTGTGTTTTGTAGTTATCAGATTCTATATACTTGAATAGGTATCCAGACAGATAGACTTCCATTTACATGCATTTCGATCGAAATATCACGAAATCTACAAATTTGGTATAAAATTAATTTCGTTCAAAACTTGATGGAAATCTACAAATTTGGCGCAAACGACAAATACCAAATTTTATCCGTCAATCTCAATGTTTTTTTTAGTTATATTGTTAGCAGATGGATGTCGAATAAGGACATAAACAACTTTAAAATAGGCGAAGCACAGTTTGGCAAATGGTCAACTAATTTTTGGATTTAGTTCGAAATTCAATACGTTGACTATATTTTAGATGCTAAAAATGTCTGGCAAATTTTATCTATCTAGCTCTTTGTGTTTTGTAGCTATCGAATTCCTTGTACATGATTAGCTCACCAAACATATAGACTTCCATTTATATGAATTTCGATCAAAATATCACGAAATCAATAAGTTTGGTATCAAATTAATTTCGTTCAAATTTAATATAAAAATCAAAATTTGGCTTAAACGACATATACCAAATTTTATTCGTCTACCTCAAATAGATTTTAATCCATCTTGTTCACAGATGGATATCGAACAAGGAGAGAGATATAATTTTAAAAAAGTAAAGCATAGATTAGCAAGTGGTCAACTAATAGTTGTATTTAGTTTAAAATTCGGTAAGTAACTATATTTTAGATGTTAAAATTGCCTTCCAGATTTTATAAATCTAGCTCTTTGTGTTTTGAAGCTATTGAATAGTTAGCCAGACATATAAACTTCATATAAATGAATTTCGATCAAAAATTTGATGAAATCTACAAATTCGGTATCCTTTATTTATTTTCTTCAAAGCATTTTATAATAATAATTATTATTTACTGACAAATTTGCATGCTTTCAAACAGACAGACAAATATAGTCTAAAAGTGTGTGTGCTTTTTTTTTGGGGGGGGGGGGGGGCTTATGAAGGTCTGAAATTCCGAGGTCGTCAAAATATCGCGTTCGAATATTTTTACGATTACTATAGTTCTTCTATACTTCATACAGGAGAAAGTAAAGATTGCTTTATGGGCCTGAAAAGCCTAAAAGAAAAAAATCTTGAGATTCCTTCCATACTATAGTTACCTATTCCGGTTGGCAGCACATCAAAAGAGTTGAAGAGGAATCAAGATTCAACCATAAAAGAAAACGACGAGAAACGTAAGAAAGTTTAAAGAGCTTGACTTATCAACTGAAGAAAAAGAATTATAAAACATTTCAACTTTCTTCGTTGGAAACATTTTTCCACGAAAATAAGGCTCAAAAGACTTTCTTTTCATCAGCGAAAGAAGTATAAAACCAAATTTGCATAAACGAAATACACTGCAATAATAAAAAAAAAATGAACGTCTTTTAAGTTTCGAATCAATGTCTTCTCTTTTCGTTTTGGTTAGAAAACTTCGAGAAACTTCCGAGATTACTTTTCCAGTTTTCGCCACAAACTGATTAGTTTATTAACTATTTCCAAATGAAATGCAATAAATTCAAAGTCCCAAAATAAGCGTGTTAAAGACCATGGATCAATAAAACATTTAATTGCAAAAATCTGAAAGAAATATATATTTTTTGATTCTGGACTTCAACGTGATTATCTAAGAAATTTTAATATTTAAAATCATAATTATACCAAACACAAATTAAAATAAATCATATGAATTACGTATAAGTTAACATTTAAAATGCTACAACAAATTTAACTAAAAATTAGCGGGGACCCAAAAATTTCATATTCCTTATCAAAGATATAATTCCTCTATTTCGCCTAAAATTTGGCCTTTCGATTAGGCTTTGCAAGGCATTAACGAACATTTGGCCAGAATTTAGTATTTTTTTTTGTATCTATTATATTAATTTTGGTTAATGTCAGGCTATTAATTCCTGGCATTTAACAACAGATTCCAAAAATAAATTTATGTTATAGAGGCATTGTTTCCAATCCAACATCTCTCTGGATGGCACCTCGAAATGAGGATGAAATGTTTCCGACATGGTGGTCGGATCTCGCCACTCTGGTTGGTGCATGAAAAGGTGGAGGTCAGACTCCTCATATCGATAACAGGAAAGATTGTAACGTGGCCGGTGATGTCCCTTAGGACTTAAACCACAGTTTCCTCTAGTGTTGCTGTTGCAGTTTTCAAGTCATTCTGTATTATTTATTTGTGTGCATTTGGACTGGTCAAGGATATGACTTTCCAGCGACAGAAATCAAAATTTGATATAGAAAAGTCCCAAAAACACATGGAAAAATTTAATTTGATTAATTTTGATTTTGAGTTATTCTCTTCATGTGTTTGTGAATGCACACATTCATCAATCAATTCGTTAACTGAACTGATACTAAATTTAATATCTTTATTTAAGATGTTGAATCTGTGTAGCAAATTTCATCTATCTAGCTGTATTCTTTTGCTGTAGAATGTCAATGTATGAGAGAAAATAGAAAAGTATATAATTTTTTTAAAATTATAGTGTTATTATATATATATATATATATATATATATATATATATATATATATAATTATACTGACAAAACGAAAACAGTCCTCTCAAACACTGATAGGATTTCTACAGTTTTTATGTCATATAAAAGCTTCTGAAAGCGATATCAATAGCCGCCTAGTTCCTCCCCCCACCTAATGCCTTATTTTGAGAGAAATCAAAAAACAATAGCTCTCCATATATTTTCTAAGGCGGAAAAATCCACAAACATGCCCCATTTTCAACCATATACCTATTTCAGCAATTTTTATTTTATACTCAATCTCATAGCCCATAGATCCTACATAAACGTAGCTTTACACCATCCCTTTCTTTAGATATTGCAAAATAATACAAGACACAGCCGAGTATTACATCAAGTGGATCAGTATCGCCAATCACGTTACCAATTAGTTTTGTCAGTTAGCAACATGAATAATCAGCCAGAATGTCGTATGTTTATAAAAAGGACATATTTTAAAATATTACATACATTTTAGAATTACTTCTGGTTGAAGTTTTCAAAGAAATGCTCTAATTAAAATGAATACAGGCAAATTATTGGTTTACAAGAAAACTAATGATTTTGTAATTCTACAGAACAAATTAAAAAGACGAGAAGAAATATTCTTTCAAAATTCTTATTGCAGCCAGAAACAAAACAGTCAAGTTCGTCAAAAATAATATTTTATGATTTTAATTTTTAAAAAATTGAAACATTTTTCCTCGTTGTTTATGCCTATTTCTAATATATTACCAAAGTAATGCTATAAGTAATAAGATAGGAGATTCATTGGTTTACAAGGCAACTAATGATTTTGCAATTTTCCAAAGAAATTAAAGACAAGACAAATTAATTAATTTGAAATTTTTATTGCAACTACAAAAGAAAACAAAGTTTGAACTACTTTAAAAAAATAATTTATAATATTAATTTTTAAAAAACTTGATGCATGGTTCTATATTGCTGATATTTATTTTTCATAAAACACCAAAATAATATTCTATAAAGATAGGCGATTAAATGTTGGTAACTAATCATATAATTTACCAAATACAAGCCGGAATTCTGGCACAGAGATAGCACGTCTTTCTAGTGTTCTGGGATTACCGGGTTCGAGTCCCGGTTCGGGCATGGTTATTCTTTTGTGTACTATCTATGAGATGTGTGACTGCGTTCCCCTGTAAAAAAGGGCTGTGCAAGCAACTGTGATGAGTATTAAGCTGTGATGAGTATTAAGCATGGCTTTAATTGGCGCTACTTGAAACAAAAGACGTATATCCTCGGCTTAAAATCTGCTGATGTATCAGCAGGGCTTGTACATAGCAAGTGCCATAAGTAACAACAACAAAATATAAAAAAAACATTGAGAAAAATTATTTACAGCAAAAGTAATGCTGCAATTAGAAAAAAATTTTCTTCAAAAAAGAATAATTTATGGTGTTAATAAAAAGAATTAAAATATGGTTCTATATCATAATTACCTATTTCAGTGGATAACAGATTAAACACACTGATTAAGAATCAAGATACGGCGAAAACTGAGAACGAAAAAAAATATGTATATAAGGAAGTTATAATTGTCTGAATCATAGCAGTTGAAAAAAAAAGTATAAAGCATCGTCAATTTTCTTAGAAGGAAAATTTTTTCTCCAAAGAACTCTTTTCAACAACTCTGGAAGCATAAAAACAAATTTGCATAAAAGAAAAAACTACAATAAAAAAATAATAATAAGAAGAGTAAAGATAACTTCCATCTCCGAAGTTTTGAATAAACGCTTTCAACTTCCTTTTCGCTGAAGAAACTTCGGGAAACCCCGAGCTAACTTTCCCAGTTTTCCTCTCCTGTTAGTCTTTTCCACACAAAACGCATCAAAGGCTCAATTCCCTAAAACGAGTGTGCAAAGGGGCATCGAAAAAGAAACTTTTAATTACAAAAGGCAGGGGGGGAAATAATTCGAATAATTCTAAACTCTCTCTCGAAATCAGTGTGTGTACCTCTGGTGGGCTCCCGAAGCGGTTGCAGACACTGATTTGCATTTGAATCTCGACCAAATAAAGACCGGGATGCCAATTTTAATCTGATGATTGGCTACGGACATGGGCTCGGGGAAAAGAGGTATGATCGAAGAGCTGCGGAAGGCAAATATTTACCAGAGAAAGAGGCAGATGTCTTCCTGGAATAGATGGTTCTTTGGAGAGCATTGAACAAACTGGGAGGTAAATAGAACGAGGTGTGTACCCTTTTTTTTTCTTGAAGAAAAGTGACATTGGACTTGGGTTTAAAATTTGTGTTCGCTTTCTAAGCTGATTCTTTGTAGTTTTATATTATATTTGTATATATATTAAGGTTAAAACAAGTTTAATATAATATTGTTTTAGTTTCAATATATATAAATAAGTATATATTGTTGTCTGAAGACATCTTTTAAATAACATACCATTTCTTTTGAATTAAAAAATTTCTCCCTTTATTTTTAGCGGTTTTCTACTTTTCAATCTTTAATATAGTCTATTCTTTATTCTTATTTAATCTCCGTTAAACGTAGTTGCTTTTTTTAATCTTAGTGTGTTATTTAGTCTAAGTTTTAGTTATTCTTCATTACTCTTTAGCTGTTATGTAGTCTTAGTCTCCATTAATCTCAGTCTATTCTTTAATTTTTGTCTTAGGTTATCTTCGTTAATCTTAGTCTATCCTTTAGTCTTAGTTTGTCTTATAATTAATTTCAATTCTAGTTAGTCTCCATTAATCTTAGTATATTCTTTAATGTCAGTCTGAATTAATCCCCGTTAATCTTAGCCTATTCTTTAGTTTTTAGTCATTATTTAGTCTCCATTAATATAAGTATATTCCTTAATTTTGATCTTAATTGATTTTCGTTAATCTTATACTATTCTTAATTCTTAGTCTTAGTTTGTCGTATCGTTATTAATTTTAATCCTAGTTAGTCTTAGTCAATCTTAGTTTATTCTTTAATCTTAATCTTAGTTAATAATCGTTAATCTTGGTCTATTCTTTATTGTTAGTCTTATTCAGTCTCCATTAATCTTAGTACATTCATTAGTCTCAACATTAGTTTTTCTTAAAATTAATTTTAACTCTTGTTAATCTCCCGTAATCTCAGTCTTAGCTAGTCTCTGTTAAGATTAAGACTTAAGAATAGACTAAGAATAGACTCCGTTAATCTAATAATTGGAATCTTTGGGAGTGTTCTCTGACTGGTTGCAGTATAACGAAGACGTTACAGTATAAAGAAGATATATATTTGATATTTATTCAATTTAAGCCATTCGGTACAAGATTCCAAACAGATGTTGTTATTGTAAAGGTCACATTTCAAATTCTTCTACAAATTATTCCAATTCGAAAAATAAAAATTCATAAGTGCAGATAGGTATTCTGCGGTTAAAGTATTTCGACCAATTGTTAAAGATATATAATTCTTCTATACATCGGTTTTTCTTCATTTATCTCTGTTGGTCATACGCATATGCAAAGACAAATGGACTTTTGGTAAATATATTACGCCATTATGTTACTTATGATAGTTGAATTAGTTATGTACACAGAAAGATTTTGTGATTCCAACAAGCAGGAATTTTCTTTCCAGAGCTTTCTCGCATATTCTGCAATAAAGGTACCTCACCACCTCCCCTTCATTCGAATAAAATAGGTAATTCAAATTCATTCGAATAAAATATAGGTGATATTCATTCGAATAAAATAGGTGTCTAAGGCTGCGGATACTGATTGATTCTAGCCTTTTCATTGAACTTGTCGTGAGAATACTTATTTTGGATATATTTTTGCTGACACTAAATTTTAACACAAAATTACAATTGTAGTCACAAAATAATATACATAATACCGTGGATTTAAGTAATTGTGTTTATGGAAATTACAGACTGATAGACAATTGACCGTTTGTTGGATTTACTTCAAAATTTATTGAGTATCATTTATCGTAGACATTTTTAGAGCTTAACTGATGAACCAAATAGGATGTGTAAGACTATTTTATAGTTATAAAGTTCACTTGTATCCAAGCAGTCATGCAGATAGATTTCTTGTGCAAAAGTTTTATAGAAAATATTATAGAAATTAACAAATACGATCCTAATTCCATATACAAAGTTTCAATTGTCTAGCCCAAAATGGCTTTGAGTAATATTGTTTTCCGACTGGGAGACTTTTACATAAAATCAAAAATGGGCTCCTCGTATTCAGAGAAGTTAAAATCCTTAAAAAATTCGATTTCGAATTTTCTTTGAAATATTATAATATTTTTTCTATATTTTGTATACAATAAAATAAATTAAGAAGGTTTGGTAGAATCCCTCCCCCATGAAGGATCGAAAACATTTATCAAAATCGTAAGATCCAATTTTTTTTCATGACTGCAATAAATTAACTATAATATATCTGGAATTTGACTTTTCCTGATTATAATACATTCCATATAATATATATGGAATTTGACTTTTCCTGATTATAATACATTCCATATAATATATATCTGAAATTTGAATTTTCTTGACTATAATACATTCCATATAATATGTATGGAATTTGACTTTTCCTGACTATAATACATTCTATATAGTATATCTGGAATTTGACTTTTCCTGATTATAATACATTCCATATAACATAGATTTGGAATTTGACTTTTCCTGACTATAATACATTCTACAACACACACACACCTTATATTATATATATATATATATATATATAATTTGACTTTTCCTGAATATAATACATTTCATATAATATATCTGGAATCTGGTGAGATAAACCAGACTCAAGGTCAGAAAAATATGAGTTATAGAACAGGAAAAAATAATAATTAGAAAATATATTTTGACATAACATAATAATTATGCTTTTTTTATAATAAAAAAATTGTTAGCAAAATATATAATGATGCCAAATTTCCAAAAAGGTTCAAAAATTCAATCTAAATCTAAATATTTATTGCTGACTTCGGGATTCATATAACGAAATTATGCGTCTTAAATGCAATAACAATAAAAAAACAACAGAATCAAGACCAGAAATTACTTTTTTAGCAAAATAAGGTAAAAACTGTAAAAGAAATAAGTCAATTTTGTCTTTTACAGAACATCAATCATTTATTTAAATTTAAACTGCATTTAAAATTATCTCAAACCACTAACGCTCGAAAGGAAATGAGATTTGTAGATAAAATCCTCATCCGCCATTTTAAAAGGTCGAATCTCGATACAATGGAAATGCACGGCATTCTTTTTTTAAAAAAAAAAGAAGAAAAATTTCATTTATTTTTTTCATGCTTTCTTTTTGCTTTGATAAAATGGAAGCAAAAGGTTGATTTGAGCAACAGAAAGGAAATAAAAAAGATCCTTCAAGAAAATGAAATTTAGTTCCATGTTTCTTTTAACAGAGAAGGACCTTCCCCTTGAATAAAGACATTGTAAGAAAAAGAAGAAAAAAAATGTGAGAGAAGGGGAAAAAATATCTTTTCGAATGTCGCTTGCATAAAGGCCCTTGATTAAGGTTGAATTAAATAATTTAAAATAGCCTTTTATGTTTCATTCATTCTCTCTCTCTCTCTCTCTCTCTCTCTCTCTTTCTAAAAAAGAGTTTAAAAAAACCTTTTTCGTGCATTTCGAAAAGAATTGAAGCTGAATCTTATTGCAAAATGTAACAAAAATGCCATTATCAAGATGTGAAAATTCGTAAATAATAAAACATTTTTTTGAAAAAATAAGATTTTTTTTTTTCGAAACATAAAATACATATGGCAGTATTGTTTCAAGTGGCATAAAATGCAAAGTTCACACTAGGTTTAAAGTTCTTGATTCAGAAATAGTTTCTAAATGAGCGAAAATCTCATAATTCTATTTTCAATGATTCGTTAGTTCTGTAATGGGCAGTCTTTAAAAGAAATAAAATGTAACTAAAAAGTTCGCAATTTTTTATATGAGAGTATTTAAAAATTTATGGATTCTCACAAGTCCATTTGAGCCTGAAAAGCTTTGAACTAATAAAAATGAATGTATTCAGAACACTCTTTGTGGAATTTTTATAATCCCATTCAAGTCCCATTAAATTTTCAAAATTTTAAGTCTGAAAAATTTTGAAGCAATGAAAATTTATTTATTTAGAACTTCTTTTCGGAATTTTTACATATCAGTTTAAATCTGAAAAAAATTTGCCATTTTCTCAAAAGTTTAGATAAATGCTCATTATTTTCTGCTAATAATAAAAAAGAATCTGTTAGCGTTGTGGAAGCCTAGAGATACAAATTTGGCAAAAATAAAACTTCGGGAAGTACGTATGTGCAATTCAGAGCGATATTTTTTAAAAAAAATGTTTAAGATTTTCACCAAATGATGTCATATTTTGTCACTATTTTATAATAACATCATAAACATTATAGAACAAATTTTTACTCCATTTAAAAAATTGTAAAAATGTACTTTTAATGATATCAATTAAATTTTTGTATAGTGTTTTCCTGGCATAGCACATATGCTGTATGAGGAAATTTTGTTCATGCGTCTGTGGAATAGTGCATATCTTGTATGAGTAAAATTATTTCTTGTATCAATGAATTCATATCGATTCTGTACAAGAATATATTTCTGTGCTTATGTATTAATACAGATGTTGTAGTACTAGATCGTCCTGTCTACGAGCTATTATAGAAACACACATTAGAGTTAGAAGTGATATGCATTTATGATATCAACTTCTCAGTAGCATTTTTTAAAGGTAATTAGTAAAAACATATTCGAAATGTGACGAATAACGAAATGTTCTTTTTTACTAAATTTTGGGGGGGAAATAGAGACAGTTAATGCTAAAAAATTGCATTAGTTAATTTTATTAATACATTTTTAATAAATATATATTATTATAAATTCAAAAAAGATATTAAAAATAATAATTTTCTCCACAGAAGAATGTCTCATAACTTTAACTAATCTGTTTTGAATATTCCGCTGAAATAACTACTCTATTCATTGACCATACATTTTTAACCAAGCCGAGAAATAATACGAATTGACATTATACACGTTTAATACGCATGAATAAGGAACATACGTTCCATGACCAAATTTTAATTTATTGCTATGGTAGTGAGTCATGACGTGTATGACAGGAGAGCAATAACTTAACAAATCTTCTGAATTCAAAGCACCGAAAAGTATACGCTTGAAAAATGCCATATCATGCATGCATACAGAATATGAATTATATTTATTACTACAGGATACGCTGTCTAGTGAACTGTAATACATTTGCTCTCAACTTGGAAACGTTTCAATACATGAATTTATTAATTTATTACATTCTTCTGAAACTAACTTGGAACATAAGTCCATATATAGAAATATTAACAGAATCACGTAAGTTAAGTCATACTGTAATTGAAATATGTATGGAATTTATTCATCAGCAATATAATCATTTTACTTGGAATTTCAGCAATGAAAAAGATTTTGAGAAGTAACTTTAATATTATGTACTAATAAATCACCAGGATATTCAACAAAAAAAAAAGATATATATTAGTATTTATTTTTATTGGACTAACCTGAAATTCCAGCAAAAAATTACTTTGAGTCCTTATTATATTAAGCATTAATGATTTATCTGTTTATTGAAGCTCTAGAAACTTATTTTTTAGCCTTAAAATGTGTTAACCCAAATATTTTTCCAAAACATTATTGATTTAGTAATCATGGTGGAAAATAATATTAGCTATATCCAGATAACATCAAATGCAATCGAGTGATATATTTTATTATTAAGGGTTTTTATATTTTTGAGTTTTATTTGAGTTAAAACAAAAGATTCATACACTTTTGGACGAAGAAAATGGATATATTTTGCGTTTCATATTTTCATATCGTAGAAATAGAATTACAAGAAAAATCTGATTATCATTTCCTTTTTTTTTACTTCCACAATTTTTTTATATCTCTGTAACAAATACAAAAAAAAAGTTTGTATTGATGCATAGAAAAGTATATGTGCGTTGTGACTAATGGCACTTGCCTAGGACAACACCCCGCTGATGATTTAAGCTTAAGAAATGCTCAACAGATGATTTAAGCTTAAGAAATGCGTCTCTTTGTTTTACAAGTAGCGCCATCTAGGGAAAAGAGTACGACTTAACTATACACACGTTACAACCTTTTTAGGGGGCGGACTTCATTCATACTTATTCATTCATTCATTCATTCATTCATCTCAGATCGCAATTCAGACCTGGAGCAGAGAACGATAACCTCTGACCCAGTACCCCCAGTGGTATTACTCCCGACATGGAGGACTTAGCGACCACGAACAGATTTAAAGAGCGCCAGCCGCCACAAACTCGGGGAATCTTTTGACCGGTGAGTTTCAACCCCGTAACCTAAGGAGTACAAGTCCAATGCTCAACCAACCAGGCCATCCCAGCCTAGAAAAGTATATTATTATTACGTATTTTTTTTAAATAAATAAATTGACCATGGTGGCTTGCTTGCTTTAAGGTCTAATCACTGAAATCTTAAGAGTTTCAGATTTGAACACGATTATTTCGCAGATTCACTGTCTGTATCTGCCCAATGTACGTTTAATCTAATGTCGGGAGACAAAGGCTAACCATCTGGTATAAAATTTAACTTGGAAATTAGAGCTGCATTAGGGCCATTTTATCATAAATATTAACTCTACTGGGGTTGTAGGACACACCTTAGATATAGGGAAGAGAAGCAAGCAAAATAGTAGTTGATTCTCGCCAACCTGGAGGGTATAAGAATGATGTTGGGTCAGTTACCCTCTAAGTATGAAGGGACATAATTGCGATGGCCAAGTAATGGTTCTTAGTACTCAACCACAGTTCGCACTAATGCTGTTGCGGTAGTCGGATCAATCAAATTTATCTAATTTATCGAGACGGTTCGGAGTAGTTGCTTATGGTTATCAAGTAGAGAATAATTGAGCTGCAGCCCAGAGGTACTACTGATTCAAGAACGTATAATGATTTGAAATACACATTTTATTTTGAGCATACACATTTTTTTAAATCTCCCCCGTTAACTGGCCATCCCAGGTTCTAGTCCCGGTTAGGGCACAGTTCTTCTTCTATTCTATCTGTAAGGCGTTTGAATGTGCCCTCATGCCAAAAGGGGCTGTGCTATCGAATGTGATGAATGAGTGGCTAAGTCGTACTCTTGGCCTTAGTTGGAGAAACTTCAAAAACAAGAGACTATCATTCGGCTTAAATTTGCTGTTGCATCAGTGATCTGGTACATGGCAAATGTTATTAGAAGCAACAACAGCATTATTACACAACTCACTCCTTGTGGTTGACTTAATCTAACAAGTCAACCACAAGGACGTCGAAAATGTTTAAGCATGCATGTAATCTCAAAAAATTTCTCCCGATACAATTATTTAAAAAAATTCTAAACTGTAATAAATAATGTTATTAATTGGTTATTAGTTGGCATACATTTTGATGAAAGATCAAATTGCTGTAGTACAGGACGCTGTTATTCGTTAAAATGGCTCTGACTGATTCCGATATACAGCTCTGATGCTCGAACTATTGTTTGAAATTATGACTGTTATTGAAATTATGACGAACTGTTGTTTCATACTGTAATATAGTCAATATTTCATTCAACGAATGGACTAAATAGTTTAATTTAGTTTAATTTAACTAAATTAAAAATTAACTAAATTAATTTATCTAAATTTAGTTTAATTTAACTAAATTTAATTTAACTAAATTAAATAGTTTAGTTTAATTTAACTAAGACTAAACTGATAGCTTTTTTTCAGTTAAAGATCACTAAAAGCATTCAAAATTTCATTTTGTTAAAATTTATTATAAGCTTTTAAAAGTTTTTCAGATGAAGCGATTTTTTCCCCTTAGTAATCATTTAAAAAAAACCTTTTTTCAGTGTGAAGTGGTAGTCTTTTGATGATTTATTAGAAAAGAGTTTTTCGTATCCATGAAGTTAACAAATATATCTATTTTTTCTCATTTGTATAGCCATTGATGGGCCACACTAGCCACGTAGCACCTTCTAGATTTCGAGAACAGAGGATTCTAGTGTCGGTGCCTCTCACTTGTGTGGCATGGAAATTTGAAGAAGTACTTACGTATTATACCGTCCAACTTTACCGCCAAATTTGAAGTCATCGCCAATTAGTTGCTAAACCACCAATTATGGCAATGGTGTAATCTGTTGATCTTTACTGCCAAATTTAAATCCGTCGCCAATGAATTACTAAACCGTTGGCAATCGTTGGCGAAGAAGGTTTTATACGTAAGTACCCTTGAAAAAGGGTTCTCACCTCAGATTTCGATCTTATCATCGAAACTGGATTTTAAATCTACGGTAATCTTATTGTTTCGAGGTAATTCTTATTTTATTTAAAATAGAAATTAGTATAACTTAAATTAAATTACCATTAACTTTCTTCTCGTAGAAAAATAAATTATTTATGCATTAAAAATGTTAATCAAAACTGCATGGATGCATAAGAATGTTTGAAATTTCCGCACCAATGTTGAATCCCAATTTTAAGAAAAATCAGAGCAAACAGCTAAGAAACTGATGTTTATCCCAAACATGGACCCGCATCTCATCCTCCGCATCTTACTAAATACTAACTTGAATAACGCATAAATCACCTCTGTCACACATCCGCAGAATTAATGTTGACTTAACGCGAAGAACTGTGAAATGCCACCGTGCATTAATCAGTGCAGAGAAATTTTAGGATAATACATTACTTCATCAACCCCCAAGACATGCTCGCCACTAAGTAATAGTTCCAAAATGGTTTAAAACAGGGTATAATCATCCTCATCATTGTAATAAAGATGGAAATACAATTAAGCCCTGGACCAGAGATCTATTGTGCATTTTGATCATTAATCTCCGAAGACCACCTGATAATTCCTTTCATGTAGATATCTATTATCCGAAATTGGAACATTAGATGGGGCTCTAAAATATGCATGTAAATCTGGGCATACCGCTGCGTCTAATAATAATGGCATCTGCTAAGGCATGCGTTAGATAGTTCGGGTTAATTTTCGTCGCATTAAGGATTCGCCGAGGAATTCATCAGCGGAGGAGGGTCAGCTCGCAAGGAGGAATTGAAAGAAAAAGAAAATGGCTCGAGTTAAATATAAAATAGAATTGCTTCTCTAAATAGAATTAATCTAAAATTGAATCCTTAACATATTTCCTCTTGGAGTTTCTCGTATAATTAACATCGTCTCGATATAAGCATTATCTGTTCAATTGTTATATATGTTATTGTAAACTGGTGATTACGTAAACTTCCCAATGATTATACGCAAAAGCTAATAAGTTTAGTGATGATTAAATATAACTGCTGGTGATTATTGATAATAAGAAATATGTTTAGTGGTGATTATATATAATTCCCAGTGATTATCCACAATAATCACACACAAAGTAGTGATGATTATATTCCAGGCAATTATTCATCACGAGAAAAATGTCTAGTGGTTATTATGCATAATTGCCGGTGATTATTCCCAATAATCAATTATCTTAATGGTAATCATGTATAATTGACATTGATTATCCATAATAACTAATAAGTTTAGTAATTATTATATTCCCAGAGATTATTCATAATGAAATATAAATTTAGTGGTGATTATGTATAATTACCAGGGAGGTGATTATGTATAATTACCAGGGATTATTCACAATAATCCATAAAATTAATGTTATCTATAATTCCGATTGATTATCCAAAATAACCAATAAGTTTAGTGATGTTTATATTCCCGGCGATTATTCATAACGAGAAATAACTTTAGGGATGAGTATTCACAATAACGAATAATCTTATTGGCGATTATGTACAATCCCCGGTGATTATTCGTAATAACCAATAAGATTGAATGTGGTTGTGTATGATTCTCACTGGTTATTGTAAATAATGACCAGGAATTATATAAAACAACAAACAAGTTGCGTATTGATTATATATAATTCCCGGTGATTATTCACAATTATAAATAAGTTTAGTGATGATTATGTATAATTACTGATAATTATTCATAATAAGCGGTATATTTCGTGGTGATTAGGAAAAATCAACTTTAATTATATATAATATTTGTATTAATCACAATTTAAAGCAATATATAATCACATTTACACATACAAACACTATTAATTCTCCGTCATTTAAGAAACATTTTATTATATATATATATATATATATATATATATATAT
>JAOUZG010018352.1:520755-533075 GCA_026289955.1 Argiope argentata | reverse complement strand
TATATATATATATATATATATATATATATATATATATATATATATATCGTTAAAAACACATGCAAAAAGATACCGTTTTTTCATATCAATATTTTCAAACGCCATCAAAACATTCATACAATAAAATATTCATACTTTCATACAATTAAACATTCACATATATATCCGATTCAATAAGAGCGAAGGCCCAATTAATCCGCTTCATTCCAGTGGCCATAAATGGAGTCAATGGATGACTTGGCATTTCGTTTATCTTCCCGGCGATGGTGAAAGACCGGAGTCCGATTATTCTCCTCTTGTCTTTACCCCTGGGAACCCTTGGTTCAATTTGCAGGGTACCTGTTCCGGAAACGCAATTTGCCCAGGACTCCACTGTCTGGGTACTCTAGTACACTTTCTGCCTCCCCAGCCCCCACACCACCCCAAACCTTTCGCTTTCTTCGTGATCAGGTATATAAAAACAGCGCGCCAATTCCAACCATCTCGGCGTTCCACGCCTGCCAGAAGAAATAACACACATCTGTTCGGGAGAGAAAACATGAAAGTCATAAATGTTGGCAATAAGTGGTATGCAGATGTAATATGCAAAAAGTTCCGACCGCCAAAATGTTTTCCGCAACGAGTACGATTTTTATACAATGCACGACTTTCGGGCCGAGGAAAGGTAAAAAATGCAAAGACTTTTTCCCTTTTTACGGAAATGGAGAATGTATTGGAGAAGGTGGAGGAATTGTATGAGGGAAAATGATTGTTCTGTGGAAAAAAAATAGCAGATGGAATTCTGAAAAGGAACAATCAATTTTTTGGGAATTTTGATACATGAAATAAGATCGACGCTGTGAAAAATGTGTAATATTTCTTCTTGTTCGGAATATGCATCATGCAACGGAAAAATGTTCTTTGATATGAAGAATGGTGTCTTGTAATTACTGTACCGACGAAACGCTTCCAAATACATCAAATACATAATGCACAATAATTAATTCCACATAATTTATGCGATGACTAATTCAAATTAGTCTCTTTGAAAATAGATGTTAAGTTAAATAGAGTAGTCCAATTATATAATCTAATTATAAAATGAATTTTGTACAGAAATAATCCCTTTTAGTAGACAGAATATGAAAGTGGTTGAGAAAAATGCAAGATATGAAAGTGGTTGAGAAAAATGCAAGATAGTTTATATGTTATCAGTATAAAATGAAAGCGATGTTATATTTGTAACAAATTTCATGGCGAACTTTTGATATGAAAATAGTAATTTTCAAATAGGCTAAAAGAGATGGTATTCATTTATCAGGCTTCTTTACTGGACCTGTGCTGGAATTTTAGCTCAAATGGATACATCCTACACTAGATTGTTTACCCTGCAATTCTTGGGTGGAATTTGAATTGGTACTTGGAACCCTCTGATGTAGTAGCCAAAATACTAAAGAATACGAATGGCCCATCGAGGCCCTAAAAAAGCAGAAGAAAAGTATACACCAAAAATTATTTTAGTAAAAATGTACAGTTCATTCCCTAGTGTGGCGAAAAGGCAGGACAAATAATTAAAAAAACCGTATGGGACGGAGTTCAATGAACTAATTTTTTTGTCTACCAATACCAGTAGACAAAGTTTTTATGCCAACTCATTGTTATAATACATATTTTCTCACTTCTTATTGAGTTCTAAGCTCTCTATTTATCTCAACCCACCCAGAATGCGAAAGTGACCCGATGTATCATAGAATCAGTTGTTCAGTTAAAATAGAAGGTTCTGTGCTAGTAGTTTATATTATAGAGGTTTGATGGACAAAACAATGACAAGTCCAACAACAAATAATATTCAGTCTTCATCCTTTTTAATCAAGTCGTAATCATCTCGCCCTTTAGAGGTGTCATCTGAACATCACATGGGTTTATGGAGTGCCTAGCCCCGGAAGGGGCTTATCTCCAGTAATGATAGACCTCATAGAATCTTGCTTTCCATCCTTTCCGGGACCGACTTTAACGGGATCTAAAATTGGTCTGAAGTCCCAGAGCTACTGCATAAATAGTATTTGTGAGATGGAGGAGGAGGTGGGGTGGAGTGTGTCAGGATTCAATTTGATTGGTTGTCACCTGCACATCACTCTCTATTCCTCCTTTATGTACTCTGCTTAGTGGTGGGATGTGAGGTCAGATGCGTCGTTAATTGGCGGAAAGTGAGATATTTGGCACCACAATATAATGTACTGTACGTTTAAAAAATTCTTTAGTAGAAAAGTAAGTTGTCGGTTATAAATGGTTCTCATTTTAATATAAGTTCTGTAATGCCTAGCTTAAATGCAATACACAACTTTTTTTTCTTTTATCTCCAATTTTGAAATCTTCATTGTGGTACATTAAAAAAAACTTAATAATACCACAAGAAGAATTTACGAATACTGCAAATATTATGTAGTTATAATGGAGGTCCGTTACACATTGATGAATCAAGTTAATAACGAGAAGATTGCTTCTCTTTTTCTAGTCACTACGTCTATTTTCACTCCATCTAGGCGGATCGTAGTAGACGCCCGATCCAAATGCCTTGGCTGGGTTACCACTGATCGCCTTGCCTTCAACATTTAATTACGACAAAAGAAAACCTGACCGGATAGTACAGAAATCAGATAGTCGTGAACCATATACACGGGAGTGTACTGCATTATAACCTAAACCTGATTAAACGAAGGATTGTGTATAATTACCGGTGATTAAAGCTATTACGAATAATAACCAGTTTCCTATATATAACGCCGTATTAGTTGAACCGTATATAACTGTGATTTGTATCTGTGTATACATAAAAGCCAATATTGGGAATAACTTTCAGTATGATTCCTTACAACACAAAATAAAAGCCTTTGTTTTGGTTCAATAGAGGTTCGCCTAATCCAATCTCTCATCCACAACGACGTATTCTTGACTACATTAATATTTTTATTATTTATCATACATTGGCTATATATTTTAAATTTGAAAAATAAATTAGATTGTCATTGTAATAAATTAAATTAACATACTTTGCATATAATAATAAAAATTATTCTACTACATATCTCACAATAAAACCGCTTTGGAAGTTTTTCCCCCATCCTACATTCCGCAAATGCAACTTTTATAACATTTCAATATTGCATTTTATAAAATTCCAATATAGCATCAAAACATTGTACGCCAAAATCCATAAAAATAAAATACACAAAATCTTGATATAAAAGCTAAAATCACTCCTATAAATGATATGTTATGACATACAACAATCATATATCGTGTACAACAATAGCAAAAGTAACTAGCTTATACAAATGCTTACACCAATCAAATGTTTAATCAAATTTTATCGGCGACATTTTGATATAAAAGAAATGATATATGCTCAAAACTTCTCATTCTTTCTCATATTTTTATGTCTATTTCTAAGCGTTGTAATCTAATTAGCTATTTTTAAAATGTTTAACTGGGGAGTTTAAATAAAAAGAAACATTAAAACTTCTGAGAACATCATTTTTTGAATTTTTAATTTTTAATTTGTCGTTTAAATTTTAATCTCGAAATCGATTTGCTTTGTAGACGCAGTAGAATAATAAAACCATGATTATATTATTTCAGTACTGATGAAAAATGGATCGCTTTGATGATGAAACATACTCAGTTAACAGAGCCACCTGTAAAACCCCTCGAGATAAGCCCAAGCTATATGAGAATCTACCCACCCATAAAGCAATGAACCCTCACACTTGCTTAAACATACCAGAACTCGATCTTTACGGAACACCACCGACCGACACCCATTTTCACGCAATTATACCACAATTACCCCTTCGAAAAAAAAACCTATTGTCTACCTTCATTGGGCATCCTCCCCCAAATTAACCGCTCTCCGAGGGGGTCGGACTTTTATTTCCGTTGCACAGGCGCAACAGCTAGGCCAGCATAGATGCATTACGCGCAGGCACGCGATCACCCCTCGCCGGTCATCCATTGTGGCGGCCTGTCCACCGCACTCACTAATTAGGGACAGGAGAACGTAAATCAACTTCGCGATCCTGACCATTACTCTAATCACCCGGCTGCACTGCCGGCCCGTCCGAACGGAAAGCGATGCAGATTGTCACAGCCTGCAGAAAATCCGGCAGGGATTGGCCAGTGCTTGGTGACATTTCTCATCACCCGAGAGGTCACGTAGCCGGACGGCTCTGATGTATGGACTGCCGGAGAGTAATTAGTGTGTTCAAAGCACGCTTTTTGTGTTAACCAAACACTCCAACCGGTGCCTATGGTACAGTTCCAGTATATCACTATGTATGATAACCAGTGGAATGGTCTCGCCTCTGCTTCCTAGTGTACTTACGTAATAAGACGTACCCTTGTGTTTAACGTAACATATCCTTAGTTTCGTCGTATAGTATATAATAATGTTTGTGTTTGAATCACTTTCCTTTGCTCAGCTAAGATCAAAATCAGATATAGCTCTATAATGCTAGTGCCAATAATGCTACCAAATTTCATTTTGGCAGCTGGTTGCAATTCTGCTTTCTCGCGTAGGAAGTATATATTGAGAAAGTACTGCAATCATCAAATGACTAGAAATATTTTGACGGTACTTTTCCATTAGTTGAGCGTAACTGAAAAATCGCCAAATAATGTAGAATTCCGCCAAATTACTTTGGCGATTTTCTCTTGCGCCCGGCTAACGGAAAAGTACCATTTTAACAAATATCAGATTTTCTTAGTCTGAGAAAAATAGTTGTGGAATTATGACTATCTATGACACTATAATTTAAAATTGCTTTAATGGCCTTAATAGAAAAAAATTATATATTAGAAAAAAATTACCAAATTTTGAAAGAATTTATTTAAAGAAATTGTCCACCCAGCTTCCTAGTTCAGCGTAAATTGAAAATTAGAAAACAAAAAGAGTTAGATAGATAAAAGAGTGCATGTAGCATTTAACATGCATTTGGTGTCACCCTCGTCATCTGACAGCGGTTCGAAATTACGAGGTCCATCCCCTGTATAGTCCTAGTATTTCTCTACCACGGGACGTTAATATGACTAAACTGAAAATAAATAAGTCTGCACACGTGGCGTTCACGGTCCTGCCGAAGAAGAGATGTAACATTTTACTAGAAAATATGAAAGAAAGATTTAGGGAGACCAATCATATTTTGTTCTTTCTTTAAAAACTGTACATAACTGTGACAGTTCAAAGGTGTACTGGCTTAAATCAGTAAAATTTGCTATGTAATGTGGTGACTAAAATTACAGTCCTGTCTCTGATTTTTATTGCAATTAAATTTAACTAATTTTTATTTCAATTCTAAATTTTATAGAATTTTTAATTTATAATCAGTACCTACTTATTGATTGATAAAATGTTGCGTATGCTATTGATGTTTACAATTGCCGATCTTACCAATTTGGTAAGCTTGGTGATAGGGAACGAATATGTTCGAAATTTTTAGTACATCAAAACATTTGTTTGTTAACCTGTATTGTAAACGTTATCCATCTATCTTCGGGAATGTTTCGTTAATAACTTCCATGTACAAAAGGATGATAAGACAGATTTCCTGGTAATTAATGTTATTCTGAATTTAGTATGCAAATTGATAGTTTCAAAATAAAATCTAAAGTGATTACTCACTGCAACAACTATCGAGGAAGAAAATTCATGTAAAAAATTAATCAAAAGTCATTTTATTCATATTTAATGCATAGGACGGACAGACATACTAACGTAAGTAAATTTATATGATGATTCTATATTTACTTTAAATTTACAGTTTGCATATAATATACTATATATTCTAGCAATAAATACCGAAGGAAGTTCGTCGAAAAATTCACTTACAAATTTTTTTTTCATACTCAATATAAGCAGACGGATACACAGATTTTCAAATGACTGGCGTATTTCTAAATTTATTAATAATTTACAATGCCCATATATAATTTATGCGTCGCATCTTTTGGTGATACATAAAGAAAATAAACATTTAAAAATTTACATCACATATCATTTTATTCATATTTAATAAATATGGAGAGACGGATAGATTTCCCGGTTTTTGATGTAATGCTAAGTTTCGTAAATATTTATAGTTTTGGTAGAAAAACAATGCACTACAACTTCTAGTAATAAGTGCTGAAGAAAATTATTGTAAAATTTTATTTTACTAACATTTGAAAAATAACTACATGTTAGCATATTTAAATCTATAATAAACAATATAACAATTAAAAAGTCATAATTTAAACTACCTAAAAAAACTGAAAAAAAAAAGAAAAAAAATCCGATTTAATAAAAATGCCTTTAACGAAAGAAAAACTTCCAAAACAAAGCAACTAAAATGAAAATAAACTATAAAAATATATCAATCTTCATAAGTCATCTTAAAGTCAAATAAAAAAACTCACTTTATAAAAAATATTTCTTCAAAAAAATGATGAAATGTTTGAAAAGCAAATATCGTATTTCATCATTTTAAAGAAGTAAACTAAATATAATCAGCTTCTAAAGATTTTTCATTTTTTAAACTTTTGATTATAAAAGAAAACAAAAAAAAAACTGTTACACGGGCACTGAATGGAAAAAAAATCTTTCATTTTTTTTTTCATTTCCAGATAGAGAAATCAATAGGAAGCATTTGAAATATTTGGTATCGTGCCTTATACTAATAAAATAAGAAAGGTAAAGTATGGGAAAAGAATCTGACATGGCTTATAATAGGTTGAACGAACGTATATTCGATGTTTATTTGCTGCGAACACGCAAACGCAGAATCAAAAAGTAACGTAATGCAGCAATTTATTACCTTGAAAATAAATAAAAAAGAGAGAGAGAGAGAGAGAGAAATAGCATTCGAAACACAAATAACAGCAAACTAGAACATATCTTTATTATGTGATATTTGTACGTGATATGTATTAAAATATTTTAGAGAATTTTTTTAAAAAAATGTTTTAAAAATTACTAAAAATGTTTTTAGACAAAATTTTATAAAATAAATTGTGTCTTAGACATAAAAATACGTTTTGTATCAGCTGACACACACGGAACTGTATGTACATTTGCTTGTTAATGTTGCTATGAATTTATAACTGCTTCTCTTCACTTTCTTAGTGATTTTTCCACTAAGAAAGATAGTTATATCGATATATTAACGATTGCTGAAAAGTTGCCGAGTCAGTGAATCCTGGCATTGCATCTATTAGAAATTTTGGCGACGAATTTGGCAGCGAAAATGAAGCTGAAAGACGTTTGTTCCAAAACATTCGATGTCTAGTTCCAGAAACTACAACAAACGGAAGGATGCCTTTAGTAGTGAGTGCTCAAGATAGTTTCATAGACGTATTAATGAACTCCGAATTATATGATTCCCAGTTTTGGCAACCACTTGGCCCTTTGGCGATGAATTTGGCAGCAAAAAGGAAGCTGTAAGACGTTTGTTCTAAAACATTCGATGATTGGTTCTAGAAACTGCGATAAACTGAGGGAGGGAATTAGTAGTGAGTAGTCTGATAATTTTAGAGACATATTAATGAATTACGAATTATAGGATTCCCGGTTTTAGCAACCATTTGGCATTTTGGCGATGAATTTGGCAGCGAAAATGAAGCTGAAAGACGTTTGTTCTGAAACATTCGTTGCTTGGTTCCAGGAACTACAATAAACCGAGAGATGCATTCAGTAGTGAGTAGTCAAGATTGTTTCTTATATATATTAATGGTTACTGAATTAATTCTGAATTAATGATACCCAGCTTTGGCAACCACTTGTCATTTTCACGATTAATTTGGTTTTAAAAATGAAGAAAGATGTTTGTTCTACAACATTCGATGTCTAGTTCCAGAAACTACAATAAACCGATGGGTGCATTTAGTAGTGAGTAGTCAAGATAGTGCCATAGACATATTAATGCATTCCGAATTATATGATTTTCGGTTTCGCCAATCACTTGGCATTTTTTCGATGAATTTGGCTGCAAAAATGAAGCTGAAAGACATTTGTTCTGAAACATTGGACGTTTCGTCCAGAAGCTACAATTAACCTAAGGATAGAGTCAGCAGTGAATAGTCTAAATAGTTTCATAAACTTATTAATGGTTATTGAATGAATTCCAAATCAATTATTCCCGATTTTTGGCAACCATTTAGTATTTTTATGATGAATTTGGCTGCGAAAATGAAGTGGAAACCTGAAAGATTTTTGTTCTAAAACATTCAATGCTTGGTCCCAGAAACTACAATAAATCGAGCGATGTATTTAGTAGCGACTAATCAAGATAGTTTCATAGACATATTAATGAATTCCAAACTATATGATTCCCGGTTTTGACAACCACTTGGCATTTTGGCGATGAATTTGGCAGCAAAAATGAAGCCGAAAGACGTTTGTTCTAAAACATTCGATGCTTGGTTCCAGAAACTAAGATAAAGCGAGGGATGGAGTCAGAAGTGAGTAGTCTGATAATTTTAGAAACATATTAATGAATTCCGAATTATAGGACTCCCGGTTTTAGCAACCATTTGGCATTTTGGCGATGAATTTGGCTGCCATATTGAAGCTGCAAAACTTTTCTTCCTAAACATTCGATTCTTCGTTCCAGAAACTACAATAAACCGAGGGATGTATCCAGTAGTGAGTAGAAAAGATAATTTCATAGACATATTAATGGTTACTGAAGGAATACCGAATTAATGATACCCAGCTTTGTCAACCACTTGGCATTTTCGCAATGAATTTGGCAGAAAAATGAATCTGAAAGCAGTAACACATTTTTTCAATAATACTTGATGCCTTTTCCTCTAAAAATGATGCTGATACGCTATAAAAATCTGAGAGATAGAGGCGATAGTGAGTAGTCAAGTTAGTTTTATATTAATGGTTGGTCAATGAATGCCGAGTCAATAATCCCGTCTTTGGCAACAAATTTGGGAATCATTTGGTATTTTGGCGAAGAATTTTAAAGCAAATGAAACGTATTTTAATAGCATCAACGTGGAAAATAAACTCTGTATTTTTAAAACTGTCTATTTATAGATAATGTAAATTCATTTTAAACCTAAGACAATGAATACAAATTATAGAGGTGTTTTAAAATTTATGGGTTTTACTATTTGCGAAAAAAAGAAAGCATTTTTGTCAAACGTTAGATAGAAAATGTGATGTATATAAATATAAATGAATAATAAAATAACAGAAAATTTGAAGAACATAAAATTCGTAAAGTATGAAATATTAAATACAAATATTTAAAACCCTTTTTTTTTCTTTCAATTAATATCAAAGTTGATTGAAAAATAGTTACTTGTCTTCATCAAATATAAAACAAAACAAAAAAAACTGATGGATTTAAATCACAAGCACCTATAAATACATTTGTACTTGCTGTCTAAAATGTCTAAGCAATAAAACAAAATCAATGTGTTTTTCTTTTGAGTATTTGACATAGCTAAGTAAATATTCCGATAGCAAAACACGAAAAAGAAACAGCATTTTTGAAACAGTTAATATAAATCTAATGTAAATTCATCTTACACAATAAAGTAAACTGATGATCTACAGCTTTATACAAAAATAAACGAAAAAGCAATAAGGATTTTAAAAAAATAAACACCAAAAATTTCTTTAAAAATTCGACTTTATTCAATCGGATAACAGTCGTTAAAGAGCATAACGGACAATTCATAAAAGTAATACGACTTTTATTTAAATAGAGATTTTCAGGAAATTATTTTTAATAATTCCCCGAAGAAAAAGCCCTGGTGTTCAATTTACCGAGAATAAAGTTTAGAAATCCCGGTAATTCAAATTAATCCCTAGAGTACCTATACGTAAGAGCAACGCTTTCATTTAAGGCAATTCATTACTCCGCCAAGTGGAAAAATCGTTGATCAAATATTTATCTTCCATTGAAGAAGATTCCCAAAAAGACAAGCATCCAATATCTGAAGGTTTTTAATTGCTTACATTATAAGACAAAAGTGCCAGGAAAAATGCTCCGCTGGGATTGATTAATAAGAAAAGCTCGAACGAGAGAAAATTAAAATTTTTCTCGCATTGGATTATTTTTGTTTGCCTACTTTTAACGTCTACTAAAATTACGATTATTCCCGTTTGTTGATTTTTAACATTTAAATGTTTCCGTTAATGAGTATAAAGAAAAATCCGAATTAAATGAAACTGGAAACGATTTTTAATGATTTTTTTTATTTGGCGATTTTTTGTTTTCACAATTCGTATATTTTTAATGTATATTTATAATAATGCGTTTTGTACTTTTTATATTTTTTGTATTTTACATTTATCAAAAAGCAAAACAATGCATATTTTTGTATTTTGCATTTTTTTAAAGTTTTTTTTGTTTTTGTATATTTTTAACGTATATATTTATTATTATTTTTTTATTATTATTTTTTGTATTTTGTGTATATTTTTGTATGTTGTATTTTTTGTGTTTTGTATACTTTTAATGTCTACAAAAATTATAATTATTCTTGTTTGCGGATTTTTTAACACCTAATTTTTTTTCTTTCCGGGTTTACAAAGTTTAATATCTAATTGTATTTTTTTTTCGCCTTTAAGAGTTTCCATAATAATTATTTATTATTATTTTATAGACAAAAGAGCTAAGAAAGAGTTCTGCCCCTAAACAATTAATTAAAAAAAGCTCAAATAAGAGAAAATTAATAATTTTCTCTAAACGATTACTTTGTTTGTATATTTTTAACGTCTACAAAAATTACGATTATTCTTGCTTTTTGATTTTTAACTTTTAAATTACTCTTGCTTATTGAGCACAAATAAAATTTCGAATGAAATAAAACTGAAAACGATTTTTAATGAAATGTTTCGAATTTTCTTATCGGACGATTTTGAAATTTTAAATTATTTATTCTTTTCTGAATTATAAAGTTTATTATCCCGTTTTTTTTCTATTTAAAGGATTTCCATATTAATTATTTATAGTTATTTTATACACATTAAACGTTCTAATGTTACTATAATACTTCTTATACTTAAAATTTATTTTGTCACACTTTACTTCTTTTAAATTAAACATTCTTTCGTTACTGATTTACAACTTAAGTTAAAATAACAATAAGATTTGTTTTATTGTAATAAAGTGTACTTAAAGTTGATAACAAGACTAAATTAATTCTATTAATGCGATTGCGAGAATAACTGGTAAACAAGGGCGGCAAGCAAAAAAGAGTTTCATTTTTAACTGAAAGTAAATAACTAGTTATAGTGGTTTTAGATATTAGAAACTGGACTGTGATTAGAGTGAGTAGCATATATGTGTATACATAGTCTTCAATCTGCTGTAATTGTAATACTTATCCTATATTCTTATTTTATACTACACATCAAAATCAACCCTAGCTGATTGCTAAAACTTATTATGGTCCCTTTTATTTATTTTAAACTAAAAATTCTTCCTTTACATGGTTTTAAAACTGAAATTAAGTTTTCATTTATTGTGATAAGATGCACTTCATCAAAGTTGAAAACATGATTAACCCTTCTTTGCATGATGATGGAAATTTCCATCATAAAATTTATTGGGCAAAAATTGTACTCAGAAGAGGTGTACGGTAAATTTGTTTAGTGGCAATTTTTCTCATGACTGTTATGTAATAAGGAGCATAGCAAATAATAATAACAAATAAAAAAAACAAAATGTCAAAAATATTATAGCAAAATTATTATATTTGAACTTATTCCGCTATTCGTTGTGGTTATAAGAAACGGGGATTTCTTTAATATTTTTTATAACTAATATGAGATATTTTTTCTCTTTCTAATGAAAGCGATAATGAGAAGAGGAATTTATAAGAGAGGGACATTGAATATTTTGCACTGAGCTTAACGTGTACATGTAAATAATGATGGATATTTCCTTCATACTATTTTTTTAATTATTTCATACTATATATTTATACCAGGATTTCGCAGATATTATCCCTTTAACATAGAACATGACTTCTATTGCCCTAATTTATTTAAAAACAAAAAAAAATCATGCAAAGAAGGGTTAATACTATTGATTCGATGGCGAAAACAACTGGTAACTAAGGACGTCTACCAATAAGTTTCATTTTTAACTGAAAGTATATAACTAGTTCCAGTGGTTTTAGGAATTAAATATCAGGTTAAAGTGAACATCATATTCATATAAATATAATCTACGATCTACTGTTACTCGAATACTTATTTTATATTTATCAACCCTAGCTAGTTGCTAAAACTTAATTTGGCTCGTTTTACTTATTTTAAATTAAAAATTCTTCCTTTACATGGT
>JAOUZG010018352.1:504489-515278 GCA_026289955.1 Argiope argentata | reverse complement strand
AAGTGGGAAAGAACATGGGTAGCAATTCTGTTTAAATAAAATAATCAGACTAAAATGAATAGCATATTTTAAATAAGAAAAAAATAGTACTAATAATAAACTTAAACACAAATCATATGAATATATCGATACAATCTTAATTATTGCAATTATTTAAACTTATGTGTCCACTTGGGTTTTTGTTTCAACTCTCAAAAGAGCTTATCTGTACCTCTCAAATTACACAAGCGTTAATTCAACTGCACAGCTTTTCTTCAACTTGTTTGATATACGTCTATATTCAAAGAAGAAAATTGACATTCACTAATTTCTGTTTTCCATGGTAACGTAATCGTTTCGGGAGCTATTTTCTGGTTAATCAATTAACCTTATTTAACATTCGGGAAAACGGCTGATTTTATCTAAAAGGAGTAAAAAGTGTAGCCTTTTATAGATCTTATATTCAATCTCATTCTCTGTTCGTTCGCGCATTTGAATAGTATTGTAACGGGTTTGTAAAATTGCTTCTCGGCCCAATTGACCAACCGCGAATACACACGAATTTAAACTATTAGGGGTGAATGACCAGACCGCCGAAACACCAACACTGATGAGAACTGCGGTTGAGCCTTAAAGGCCATCACCGGCCATGGTATAACCCTTCCAGTAGGAAGTGTACCCTTTCACCAACCCCAACCTATTAGTATACCCGCCAAGGTGGCGAAATCCAAACACCATTACGGGAAGCATCTCATCTTCTTCTCGAGGCGCCTCTAGGGGGGGGGGGGTCTTGGCACAGTAAGTATCTTGGTAAGGAAGTTAATATTACATTTATAGTAATAAATTGTTGCTGAATGGATTCAAAATCGGTGATCATTGCCATTGGTAATAAATCTTGTGGACCGTTGAAGAATCTCTAGGTAAAAAATAAAGAAATTGTACCACTAATGAGTAAGGAAAAATACCCTTGGCATTCAATAAAAGTATAAAAGCAGGAAGGGTATAATTCATATTCCAGTTTAAGCTATTTCTATGAACCACACATTAATATAAGATTTTGTTTTTATTCTCAGATTTTTAATAAATATAAACTTTGTTTAAAAAAAACATTTTAATATTTATTATTTCAATAAAATTAGATACATCATGTAACATATGGCACTTAACATTTATGTTCTAGCTTTATTATATTATATCACAGGATAGATTAGATAAAGTACAGTACAAAAAAATAAGCTTTTTTTCCTAAAAAGTTTGTTCTTAAAATGGGTTGCCACACCTTCAGGAAAAATATTTTCACTCACAGTCCTCCCTCAATGAAACGCCGAGGAGATATATCGCTCCCGAATCTGCAGGGTGGAGCAAAATTTCCGGCAGACCCCGGGCCTGGGTTGGCCTCACTTTACAAATTAAACTCCAGGAGAGCGCAGATGCCCATTTCCCAATGCGTTTTTAATCAAAAAGACATTAAAGATGCACTAAGGATGGAAAAAGGGAACCAAAATAAGAAAATTCTGGCGAAAGGAAGAAAGGAAAGCAACAAAAAAACGCTGCCAAGGCGTACGCCAAAGATAAATGGCGCCATAGCGTGTGAGAAGTCCGTTGAAGCGACTGTAAAAACTTTGAAGCTTGGCTTCACGCGATTGACCACAATTTTTTCCCCTATTTTTTTCCAACCATTTTTTTTTTCTTTCTTGTTTATCGGACTTCGTAAAAACAACTATTCTTTTGGGAAAAGTATCGGGAACAAATATGAATTGAAATTTGATATCGTAGGTTGAATTCTGTCGGATGGATGTTATTATTTGTTTCGAGTGAAAATGAACTTTTGTTTCGACCTTCTGGGAACGTTTCAAAGGAATTTATAGAATAAGAAAAGGAATAAATATATTGGAAGTGGAGTTTTGAAGACACAATTGATAATGTTATGCAACGGATACAATATTCCAATAGTAGTTTATATCGATAAAATTGTTCTTAAAGATGTTTTCAACAATGATTTCTTTGTGACAATGCACAGTTCCGATTTTTTTGTTTTCATTCCCTTGAATGAGGGTTATTTTTTAGTTTACCCATTCTCAAATCAATGCCATCTTATATTAATTCCACCAGTGATATTTTTGACAAGGAAATGAAAATCTATAGATTCAATGGTAGTCTTTCATCTTTGTCGAGTAAATAATGTTGCTGGTGTAAGTTACCATGACTTTGATGAAAGATCCAGTCTTTTTATAAAAGATGGAAACATGAGGTGCTTGTTATGGGAGGCTGCTAGTATGCGTTCTTTACAGCATAAGATGATAATTCTAGAGGCGACTTAATCATTCTGAATTCCAGGGTACTTTGACAAAACAAGAGGTAATATCACAACATGGAGCATTAATTGACTACTTCTAAAATATGTGTTGTGTTAGTTAAAACGTATTTATGTAATCCTAATAATTTTAGACAAATTTTATAAGAATTTAATTTTAATGATCAGCGTCATGGGATTTCGCTAGCTGAAATGCAATATATACAAAGGAAAAAGGACTAGTTCGTCCTCACAGTCAAATAAAAATGTGTAGAGTGTCCGAACAGTTTTGAGCGTAATCACAGAAAAATTCCTAAGCAGAGACAACAAAAGGCGTGGAATTTCGTCAGCTGTGGTATGTGTTCTTAAAATCTAGGTGAGGTTTCCTTAAAAATTTGAAATTACAGCTGTGAATTCAATATCCAGAATTTTGTTATTTCTCGTGTGGCAAGAAATGGGCTTCCCAAACAATGTTTGTCGCATAACAAAAAGTACTGATGCTAAATGCAGAAAATAAAACTTCGAACCCTTTCTATGCAGTATATGCTTTATATTTGTTTTTTATCTGCTCCTTCTTTTTTTAAATAATTCAGAAAAAAACCTTTACTGTATGAAAAGATAATGCATAACTGATAGAAGACCCCCAAGAACAGAGAGTACAGTACAAAACTTCTATTATGCCCTTTCTAGCTGAGGTGAATCTTCTTAGATTCCTCATAGCTATCAAATCGAATTATAAATGACAATGACATTTCGATTTGATAGCTGGGATTAAGACGATATTGGAGTTGTCCAAAATGATTGCGATGTTTTCCTTCTTATCATTTTAAAGCAACAAATGGTATTGACCTACTTCAGATAGTCATGAAAATGTGTTGTTAGTAGCTGCATTACATGCGCAATCATTAATAATTCAAGTCGTATAGTAAAAGTTACAGCATACAGCATACTATTGTACTATATTATATTATCTAGTATTCAACAATATTAAACAATATTACCAATATTCTTTAATATTATACAATACCATGAAATATATATAATATATTTGCCATATACCCATCGCAATTATATTCTAGATACCATATATACAATATAACTGCCATATAAATACAATGTAAGTGTGTTCTATATACCATATATACAATATACTTGCCATATATATACAATGCAAGCATATTCTATATACCATATATACAATATACTTGCTATATATACAATACAAGTATATTCTATATGCCATACAATATACATGCCATATATATGCAATGCAAGTAAATTCTATATACCATATAAACACAATTATTGCTTAAATATCTTTGCATACTTATATATGTACAATATACTTGCTTAAATATGCTAGCATACTTATATATGAATAATATTGTTTCTTAAATATACTAGCATACTTATATATGTATAATATTCTTGCTTAAATATACTAGCATACTTATATATGTATAATATTCTTGCTTAATTATACTAGCATATATATGTAAAATATACTTGCTTAAATATACTAGCATACTTATATATCAACAATATACTAGCATACTTATATATCAACAATATACTAGCATACTTATATATCAACAATATACTAGCATACTTATATATCTACAATATACTTGCATACTTATATATCTACAAATATACTTGCTTAAATATACTAGCATACTTATATATCTACAGTATACTTGCTTAATATACTTGCATACTTATATATCTACAATATACTTGCATACTTATATATGTACTAATATATATTACTTAAGTTATGTTAAAAATTAAAAACCGCCAATATTCTCGCTTCATGGTCTGGTCTCTAAGGGTGATTGGTATGATAATACCAATCACCCTTAGAGACCAGACCAATATACTTGCGCATCGAATTATTGATTTTTAAAAAAAAAATTTTGAATTTACAAATACGAAGGCATAAAAATGCAAGAATCACTTAAAAGCACTTCAATATTAAAATAATAATTAATGCTCCAAATGTGTCAACAAATTTAAAATTAAATTCGTAAGGCAAGGATTTAATGAGTGTATCGCGAATACCATATATTCAATATCTAAGTTATGTTAAAAATTAAAAACTGCCAATATTCCAAGAGAGTCAGCTGGTCTCCAAGAGCGATTGGTATGATAATAAATAATCCTGAATAAATTCGTATTTTTATTGTTTATTTGTGTATATACTCCAAACCATAAAACCTTCAATTCATTCATAAAAACCCTCCATTGGGTGAAATATAGAAAATCAATTCATACTAATAGAATACATTCCTCAACCATTACGGCCTTTAAATAAAATTCAACAACCCCCCCCCAAACCGCATAACTTTTCTTTGAGGTCCTATCGCTTACCGCAAGGAAATGCATTTAACGTGAAGAAAAATCGTTCCCATCATTCACATTCTAACCAATTCACCCCTTACAAAAAGAAGAAAAAAAAGTGGGGTTGGCTGGACAAACTTCGGTGACAGGGCAGTGACAGTTCCGCAATTTTCGCTAGATCCCTCTTGTTGGCTTTTCCTTGCCACCCGGCAGGTCGGACCGCTATGATTTATTTGCAGGTCGATATCGGGCCTCTGCGTGAGCCTCGACTACATCGGATCGCGGCCATGCTTGACCCCGGTCGCACGTGCTCCCTGGTCATCGCCTGGGCATGCCTCTCGGGGAGGTGTCTACAGACAGACGTCCAGTAGACTTTTTCCCTGTCCGTTCGTAAAAAAAAGTAGAAGTCCGGGAAGAATGATGAAGTGTACGTCCGTGTATTGGTAACAAACGATAAGGCGATGGAGTGACATGTTTGTTTTATTAAGGCGGAGTTTTTTTTTATGAAGCTGTAACTATAATGTCACATTCTATGAAGGACAATCATGGAGAGAATGTTGTTACGGAATTTAACGTTTTTAAATAGATTGTAAAGCTAAGCGCCGTGAAAATGTGTATAATATAGAATTATAATAATGTGTATATGCCGTAAAATATAGAATAATAATAATTGCTATTACCTTTCCCCTGCCTTGAATCGAGTTCGCAATTTGATGCATCTATCAAGTAAAATTATTTGCCTTTTATTCCTGTTTCTTAATACGATTAAAGAAAGTTTTTTTTTAAATTAGAATACAGGTGTGAATCATCGGTGATTCAAGTGGCAACCAACATGTTAAATATATAATTTAAATCAAGCTTTCGAAGAATTTAGTATCAAGTAAAGTGTCACAATCGTATGACAAATAGTCTTGTATTTTATCACATATATAAATTTATAATGCAACTATATTTTTAACATAATTTCCAACTTTCAAAAGCAATTGTGGAAAATTAAGAGCCATTAAGTTCAAGAACTCCCTGTACCGAATACACATAAGTAAACAACATTTATTTCTGGGTTATTTTAATCTATTTGGCTTCGTCTAGGAGAGTCTTAAACTAAGAATTCACCAGCTCGGATCTTCTTAAACTATGAATTTTCGAGCTTGGAACTTCTTAGACTATGAATTCTCTAGATTGGATCTTCTTAAACTATGAATTCTCTAGATTGGATCTTCTTAAACTATGAATTCTCTAGATTGGATCTTCTTAAACTATGAATTCTCTAGATTGGATCTTCTTAAACTAAGAATTCTCTAGATTAGATCTTCTTAAACTAAGAATTCTCTAACTTGGGTCGTTTAAAACCAAAAATTCTCTAGCTTGAATTTTTTTAACTATGAATTCTCTAGCTTGAATTTTTTTAACTATGAATTCTCTAGCTTGATTTTTTTTAAACTATGAATTCTCTAGCTTGGAATCCTTTAAAACTATGAATTCTCTAGCTTGGAATCCTTTTAAACTATGGGTTCTTTAGCTCGGTACTTCTTAACGTATGCATCTGCGAATAAGGAATATTCAAATTATGTCCACCCATCTTGAAACTTTATTGACAATAGATATCTTACCATTGAACGTTTCAAACTATAATCTTCCAACTTTTAAAAAATAGATCCTCTAATTCCAGACGTTTTAAACTATAGATCATGTTGCAAACTATGCACATAAAATCTTTTAACATAAACATATTCCCAATACTGCGGTGTAAATTTTGCAAACTCGTGTGTTGACCTTGTCTTTTAACAACAATTACTAAATTGAAAAGTTTGACCTTCCATAGTCCTGGAATATTAACATAAATCAGAACATTAATATGATTATTCCATTCTTCTGTCAAGCTTTCAGCAGTTGATAATAAGCACCGATAATTTTTTAAAAATAAATTGGTAGTTCTAAAGTTCTGCATTGCTTAATTCCAGTTATGCTTCGATTCTAAGAGTTTGATTGATGGATTATTTATTTACCCAAGTTAATTTTGTAGTTTTTGTAGTACAGTTATAAACAAAAATATATTATTTAGTATTGATAAAATTGTTTTATTTATTATTATTGTTTTACTTAAGAGTTCATTTTAATATTTTCTACATGCTTTTCCTCTCCGACTCAAGTGACTCCTAGTTGATTTCGATTTCTTCTATTATCTAATCAGATAAAACTTTCTATTTCAGAAATGCTTTACGACTTCATTTCAAGTAATTACCTTTTAATTCGTCAAAATTATTTTATTCCTCGGACCAAGGAGCCGTTGTGGCCTAGTGGTAAGGTGTCGGGTCGGAAGCCGTAAAGTTGCAAGTTCGAGACCCGATTCCACAGAAAAACCGTCATGTAAGAAGGACAGTTGCACGTTAAATCCGTTAAGGCCCAACGTCCACCCGCTGGTGTGGTGTGGTGTAGAGAGGGGGATGCCAACTCAGGTATCGACCTCGTCATCCGATCATGGTTCAAAATTTCGAGTTCCTCCCAAAATAGCCCTAGTGTTGCTTTACAACAGAACGTTAATATAACTAAACAACCATTGATCAAGAATTATTAATAAAGTAGTAATGTGGCATCCTTTATTTTTGAAACCATGACTAACCAACTTGGAATCAACTAATGTAGATGTTCGACAACATTTTGTATGAAAGTTGAAGTTTTCTTGAAAAAAACCCGTTTTGAATAAAAAATAAAACGGCAGAAGCTAATTGCACCTCAGTAGAGTGATATATTGATGAAAAATGATTAAAATATCCGCGTAATTAAATAATTAATTAATAAAATGAGCATTGGCCAATAAGTTTTTTAGCAATTTAAGAAAATAGCCAAAAGATAAATTAATTACCTTCTTTAGCCAATAGTGATCCTCAACGATCCCACATAAGGCAAATAAAATATCAAATATGCATGTAATAAGCCAAGCAGGTAGTAAAACAAGTAAGATATCATATTCGCAGGTCAAAACGTAATAAAGCTAGTAAAATATCCCACTTGTAAGTCATGAGGTAATTAAAATAAGACGTAGGTCTTGTGATGAAAGCTTCATAAGCCAGATAACATCTACGGTAAACAAGCAATTACCTTTGTATTGTGATTATGTTACACGACTACAAACCCTGAGATTGAACGTTCGGTCCTAGTGTAATCCGCATTCACCTAAGTCTAAAGCAAGTAAATATTATAAATCGCTTGAAATGTTTGCCGTTTTCACGTATTATTAACACAGAATAATAATGCCTATAAAATTATTGTATTTTAATCTTTTATAAGCTAAAATGATCGATGGTGCACATGTGAGGCAATAATAAATATAAATATATTAAATGATAAGTTGAGCCTATCCATATATTAAGCTAAGCCTATCCATATATTAAGCTTAATATCAAGCTAAGCAGCAATTTCATGTTGATGAAAATAAAGTTTCAAGTATTGTTTCCTTACTGCATGATATATTTTAGTTAAAACGAATTTTATAGTTAAAATTATTAGAATTCATTAGTTAAAAACTAGGGCTATAAACAAACGTAAATTTTAAGTAAATATTTTATTTTATTTTTCAATAAAAAATGTAAGAATATGAAATTTAATTAGCGATAGTGGTGCTTTTTGTTGTTTTTGTTGCTGCTGTTATTACTATTATTCAGGTATAAGTATACAAAAGAAACCCAAATGTATCTTTTCTTTTAAAATTATTTACGTGTATACAAAACTAAAAAAAACAAATTGCTCTTAAAAGCAAACTTTTTACGATAAGAAACGAAAAACACATTAATTTTGTGTTTACACAATGCTATTTCATAAGAAAATTTCTTTCAATTTTCGATTTAACCGCAAACGATAAAAAACCCATCGAATAATAAAATATATTACTTTATTGCTGTTGATGTTTTTCGGCTATGCTAATATAATTTCTCGGCATGATTACAAAATCAATAGGATTTGGGTGGATATGTTTATATCAAAGCCTTTTAAGGAAAATATAAGTTTCCAAAATTTCAAAGAAAGGATCAATCAAAGTTACATGATAGTAAAACCACGTCTCAAGATAAATTAAATCGCTTAAATTTTAATTCAATTTCATTTATTCTACTATTACGTATAAATCTACTATTGCATTTATACTACCATAACGAATACCAGGGTTATTTCCTTTACAATATATAATTCGCATGATTGTATTAATATATACGGGAAAATATTAAAATATATTATTGGAGATATTTTAAGAATTTGTAAATTCAAGCATTGCAGCGTTTTGAAATGGAAATTTAGGGTAGTTTAGATTAGTTATAATGACATCCCATTTTAAAGAAACACGAGGGCCTTTTGGAACGGACGTCATAATATTTAACCGCAGTCAGATGACGAGGACGACACCTGAGCTGAAAGTACCAACCCCCGACAAACTTCCGCATCAAAACAGTGGGAAAACAGTTCTCAACTAATTAAATCTAGACTCTCCCCCCTTACCCAGTGGTTCTTTGATGAAATCGGGTTGCGAATCTGAAACCCCCCGGTTCTGAAGTTTGAATGAAAACTGTTTCCCTACAGTGCATTACACGCTATAAACTATAGTCATAGAAATACTTTTTTAACACGCATAAACTATAAAAATTTTACAAGTGAATATTTTTTGCTACACTGGATTTAGAATTAAATCAAGGATCGATTTTTGTAATAAATACTTAGATTAAAGCCTTTTACATAAAATGAATTTCAAAAGTTTGACGAGAAGATCAATCATTAATATATAACAGCAAAATTACACTTCAAATCAATATTTATTTCATAAATTCCTGAAGAACAAATTCCAGATTTACTTCAATTATCCTATAAGCATTCACTCTTCTGATGCCATTAGTTCAAATGTTTAATTAAAACATAAGAGAAACTTAGGGAATTCGTAAATTCCAGTATGAAAGAGTTTCCAAGTGGAAACTAAAGATTTCCTACTTCATATTACATGTTAAAAACTATAGTAATAAATATGATTGTTCAACACACATGAACGATATACATTTCTCTAAGCAAATATTTTTCCCTTAATTGAATTTAGAAATAAAGTAAACAAAAAAATCAATGATATTTTTGTAAGAAATACATAGATTAAAACATTTTAAGAAAAATGAATTTGAAAAAGTTCAATCACTAACCAGTTAACTGTTTTTAACAAATATGCTCGTCACGAAAAAAGTACAACGTTTTGCATGACGAAATTATTCATTGACAATTATGACATTTATATAATAATTATTTAATGATTATGTTTACAATTTATTATCTATTATATTTATATAAATATAAACATATATTGTAACGATTTAGATATATATAGATTTTACGCATTTCCTGAAGAGTTCAAAACATTTAACTAGTTAATATATTACAGCAAAATTACATTTCAAATCGATATTTATTATAGAAATTCCAGATTTACTTCAATTACCCTTTAAGCATTTACTCTAAGTGCTCTTAGTACATGTTTAATGTTGAATCAGAACGTAAGAGAACTAATTTGAAGAATTCGTAAATTAAATTATTGAAACGTTTCTAAGCAGATTGCATATGTTTCAAATTAATACACAGCATAAATTAGTTCCGGCTATAAATACACAGCATAAATTAGAGTAATAAATGTAAATTATATTCACTTTCCAAGTTTGTTATAATATTCTTCAAGCGAATATTTCTGACTTAAACGCTTCGCAAATAAAAATACGCTATCGCATTTCAATTATAATAATTTACTATCACATTTCTATTATAATAATTTACAATCTCATTTCTATTATAATAATTTATAATAACATTTCTTTCATAATAATATGATAATTGACGAAGATATCAATCCTTATAATAATAAAATAAAATTACATTTCCAATCATTACTTATCAGAAACTCAAGAAGAAAGCTCCTTTACCAATATATAGATTCCAGATTTATATCATTTTTCTTATATTATCCAACAAGCATTTACTTTTCTGATGCTATTAGTACATGATCTAATGTTTCATCAAAGCATAAGAGAAATTTAAGGAATTCGTAAATTTGATTAGTGAAGCGCTTCTAAATTTAAAGTAAATGTTTCCAATTAATATGCAGCATAAATTATAGCAATAAATGTAATTTACATTCACGATCCATATACACTATAATAA